>JAABKJ010007545.1:186272433-186320495 GCA_011634705.1 Andricus grossulariae | reverse complement strand
GTTAAAATTTCAAGCCAAAAAGATGCAAATTTTACAAAATAGTAAAACTTAAAACCAAATAGTCGCATTTTTTTTTGCAAATAGTTGAATTTTTAACCCAAAAGATGAATTTTGAACCAAGAAAGATTTTTCAGTCAAGAAAGAAAAAAAAATCAACAAAATTGTTGATATTTTAACCAAATAGTTTATTTTTCTAACAAAATGTTGAAATTTCAAGCTAATAAGATGAATTGTTTACAATACAGTAAAACTTACAACCAAATAGTTGAATTTTTTACGCAAATAGTTGAATTTTCAAATCAAAAGAGGAATTTGCAACCAAGAAGATAATTTTAAATAGTTGAATTTTTAACTAAAAAAGGATAATTTTTCAACTGAAAAATATCAATTTTGAACCAACAATGGAATAGTTGAATAATAATAAAATTGTTGTAGGGTCCATATTGAATCCAATATGAAACGAACTTACAGTAAAGAAGTTAATTCTTCAAAGAAAGAAATGAAGTTTTAAGGGAATCAATGAATCTTCAACCAATAAAATGAATGTTTAAAAGGAGATTTTTACTTATAACGGAGTGGTTGAATTTTCAAGAAAAAATATGAATTTGCAACGAAAAATTTAATAGTTGATTCAATCAAAGAAGATTTGAATTTCAAATAAAAATCAGTTGAACTCAATCAAAAGAAAGACGAATTTTTAAAATAATGGTCGAATGCGCACCCAAAATAGATCAATTTTCAACTAAACAACTGTATTTCTAACCAAAAAAATATGACACTTCTACCAAAAGGGATGACTTTTCAAAGCAAAAAGAAGAATTTTTGACAGAATAGTTAAATTTTCAACCGAAAAAGATTCTTCAGTCAAGAGTGAAACAAATGTCAACCTAATGTTGATTTTTAATGCCGAAAAGGCGAATTTTCAAAAAAAGCGTGAATCTTCAACACAAGATTGAAATCTTCTACCGAATAATAAAATTATTGATAAGGAAAAATTGATTCTCTACCAAAAACATAATAATAGACTTTTCCACCAAAAATAGTTGGATTTTCAAAAAAATCATTTTTTTCTTTTTCGAAAAGTGTTTTTATAAATTTACCTAATTCCATCTCCTACTTCTGGAAGATTCACAAGTTGCTAGAACTGGCAGTTAATGTTATAGGAAACTTTGAATTACAGGGTTGGAGAAAATTACAATTGTTCTATATTGATTTTTCGTTAAAAAATATTCATGATAGGCAATTGATCTTGAGAATCGGATTATTCTGATCCCCAATTTTCTGATCAAATACAAAATTTGAAATCTGCATGGAAGCGTTGCATATAATATTGATCAAATTTCGGGATGAAAATAATAAAGTGGAATTTACTGATTGTGTAAATAGTATGTAAATTATCATATATTCGTCCCTGATTGTAGCATTTTGCACAAAAAATAAGGCCATAATTTATTAAAATTCAATTAATTTTTAAAAATTCGTCAGAAACGATAGCAAGATCAAATTCGAATGTCAAGGAACATTTTGTTAAAATGAATATTTTTTGTGTTTTTTTTCAAATGTTTTCATTTAAATTAATGTTCTCAAAAAACTGACGAAAAGTCAATAAATCGTCGAATTTGTATGAAACTTGGTACAAAGGGGATTTGGAGGCCGCTAATCTACATTTTTACATATTTGTATAAAACTTGGTGCGAGGTACTTTTTGTGACCGCTGATTTCGAATATCATGGAAAAATTTATAAATTCAAAACGGAGGATCAAATATGGCGGACAAATTTTCCGACTTCTCACATATTTCCATGAAACCTGGTATGAGGGGGTTTTTGAAGTCGCTAATTTCAAATTTCAAGCCAAAATTTACAAGTTCATAATGAAGAATTCAACATGGCGGACAAAATTTCCGAATTTTTACATATTTGTATGAAACACGGTATGAGGAAATTTTTGAGTTTGCTGATTTTAAAATTTGGCGCCTAAGTTCACAAATTCAAAATGGAGGAGTCAATATGGCGGACATATTCATTTCTTACTCATTTTCATGAAACTTGATAATATGTAAGAATAAGGAAAGCAGAGAATTTATACTGTAATTAAAAGATAAGCATTCAATTGAAAATCTTGGTTCTTGCTTTTTGTGAATCCCCTGGCCTCTGACAATATGGGGGTGCTTGTTTTATATGTGTCCCCATGCCATCTTTAGTTTAGGGTCAAAAAATAATTATAGTTCGGATGATGAGTGTGAAAGAAAAGAAGCAAACCTAATGCACGGGGCACGCAGAAAATGTTGTCTACAAAGAGTCTTTAAATTAGTGTAGTAACGGTAAACTCTGCGTCAGACGATACCTAGCAAATAAATGAAGAGCCACTCCAAACGCTTGAATGAAGCAGTTTATTAGTTTCCGAAAAAAAGCGCATATGCGAATTGTAACTTATGATGTGGGCAACAGAATTCTACCTCGCATTCAAGCATCAAAGGCGGTATGTCGGAGTAGTGTGTTCGGGGGAAATGTTATCCAAATTATTTTGTATATCTTATTCAAAGAGGTGCATTTTCATATGAATATAAAAACGTTTTTGCCTAATATGTGTCACTTTTTCTTTTAAACTAACTTCATTATCGTGAAAAAATTACAGTTTCCATAGTTCATTCAATTCTTTTTTCAATTAAAAGATATTAGCAAATTTAACATCAACAAAAATGCAAGTAGATTTTGGAGTCAAAGGTTTATTTTTTGGTAAAAAATTTCACATTTTTATGTAAAACTTTGTTTTCAACCACATTTACGTGTCTACTTTCAGAAAAAAACTTCAACTGTTTATGCTAAAAAATTGCCTTCAGGCCAAATAAAAATTAAACTCTAAATTTATATTAATTCTTTTTCATTAAAAAAAATTTTAAATAAGACATTTATATCTTGTGAAAAAACTTCAGTCCCATTGTTTTTTTAGGATAATTCAACTGGCCCAGCCAGCCAGAAAAACGTAATTTGTTTGGGGGTAACATTTAGTGCACAATCTATGCAAATTTGTTCCACCTAAATTGGAATTTTTGCAACACCGGAAGTACCTGATTCCACCAACCAACGGTTTTAATTGGAGCAACCAACTTTCACCTTCAGAAACCACTTCCTATGTGGCCAATATCCTGACTATAGAACAGAAAAATATTTGGCTGGCATAAATCCACCCTTAACAGTTTTAACGAAACAATTCCAAAAGATCTTCAGGTAAAACAGCCATTAAATGTAAAAATTTAAAATATTCACAAGTTACCTTCATTAAACCAGAGGAATACAATACAGCTATGTTCATGTTACAGTATCACACTTGAGGTATTCTCATTTTGAGACAAAAATACGTTATTTCAAGAACATAAGAAAATGAGGTGCAACAAAAATGATCCCATTGTTTTTCTTTGTACCCAGTCTTATAATATTATTCAGTCATCCCCAAAATCCAGCGCTAGCACTTTTGATGAAAACAATATAAAGTATCAACACGCAAAACAGCCAAGATATCTTGAAATTATTAATAATCAGACCAGTCACGTTTACAGTAACCTATTAGATGTCGGCCAAAAAGTTTTCCAATTGAAAATAATCATACCAGCCGCCTTTTTTGAAATCTAGTAAATATATATATTTAACGAACCCCATCTTAGCTGCCTTCAACTGAACAGTGAAAAAATATGAAAAGTAAAAATAATCACACCAGTCACCTTTTCAAAAAACTAGTAGATATCCCCATCTCCACAGTATGCTGAAAGAAGGATTACCTGTACCAAGTGAAGTTTACTTGGCTAAAGTAAGTGAAAGTCCTGATTATTTTCAAAGGAATATTTCTTTGAATCAAAGAAATAATAATTAAAGACCAAAATATACATTTTACGCCGAATTATTGACTCATTGTTCCGAATGAATATGCCATGAATGTATATTTGAAGCAAAAAAGATCCCACTGATTCAAAAAAACATTTCTTTGGCCAAACCATGCGCGAGTGCAATATAGTAGTTCGTACTTGGTTTGAAGTACATTTTTTCTCAAATGAGCAACTGCATTCTTTCAGCTTGAAATATAATTAACATTGTTATTATTAAACATATTTAATTTAAACAATTTACATAATTTTAAATCCTAATGAACCTGTAACAAAAGGATTCGATACAAAAACTAGCTCCAGCACGAATCTAAAAGTTGAATACAACCAAAAAAGACGAATTTTCTAACAAATGTGACCGTCCGCGAAGAAAGAGACCTAATGCGGAAAAAATAGGTTTTTATTTTCTTACAACCAATCGATAGTTTCTGAGTTACTCTTTCATTTCGAACATTCAGAAATTTTTTAAGTTAATTACTTTTCTTGATATTAAGCTAAAAACATAGGCATGATAAGCGTACGCGGAGACCGAACGAGAGGCCTACGAAAGCCAGCCCCACCACTTACAACACCAGCTGTACGCGACGTGTCCGTGAGATCCACTGGCTCGTGGCTAAAAGTATAGTGGTAAGTGGAGGGGGTGCTTTTCGTAGACGCATCCCCACCACTCAAATGCTGGCTTGCGGACTCTCCTGCGATCGCCTGTCCTGTAGAATTCAGCTTTAACGCATTAGGTCCCTTTCTTTGCGGACGGTCAAATATTAATATAAGATTCGCAAACAAACCAGTGTAGCCAGCGAGCTCATGCAATAGTGTGCGTTTATACACTTCCACCCGTCTTTCTTTTTGCCATGCGCCACCGTGAAACACAACATCACGTGACCCCCATTTTTCGTATAGTGGTTTAGATTGTTTAGAAAGATTGCAAAGCGTTGGTTTCGCTTCTGTCAAAGCACTATACAAATTTTCGTTATTTGGATCCATTACAAATTTTAATACAGCGACTTAGAAATACTGTAATTTTTTCTATGTAAGAGTCTGATATTCTTACGATTTATTCCAATCAGAGATATTAGTCTGCATTTTCGTAGTCACTATTCGAATTCTTCTAACCGTACCTCGATTATTCCTAAATTCGTATATTTTATTTCAATTATGGATATGCGCTAAAAGAAATATTAATACCAAAAGTCTCTCCGTGTACATAATATCCGCCACATGGGAAACAAACGTTCTACCGTTCTCGAAAAAAGGTGATTTAACGAATTCGACCTTTCTTTTTTGTCCCTAAAAATGTGTGCCAAAGTACAAGCAGATCCGATTAATCTTTCAAAAGATATCCAGTGTACAGGAGATAAGAACACAATGCCAAACACAACCATAAAACCTGTTTTTTCGTATTCAGGGGGTCTCGAAAAGTGGAGATTTAATTAAATCCGCGATAGTTTCTAACGACCCTGAGTTTAGCTATGCATATAGATTTGAAACTTGTGCGAGTAATTTAAAATAAAGTAATAGCCCTATCTGAAAATTAAGGAAATCACTTTTTTCTTCTCAGAAATATCTCCAGGTATACTTTAATTAGGTCAAAAAAATGATTTTCTAAAAAACTACATTGTAAAACATTGTGCAATTATTATAAATACAACTTTGAGTCCGAAAATAATTTCAAGAATTTTAGCGAATTCCTTCCTAAAATCTTTCATATGTCTTTTTTTTAAATGCGATAAATCAATTATTTAAACAATTACAATGTCATTAACATTCTTCAGGTTTTTAATTTGTAGAGACGAAAAATATAAATCAATCATGTACGAAGAGAAGGTCAACACTTAATAAACTAACTATTGTTTTTATCTCATCCAGGTTCCCTTCTTGCTACTACGGTATCGAGCATATAAATTTCCAATTTGTGGATTCATTATAAATAAAACTAAAAAATCGATCGAATTAACTGAATTGATTATTGCCTCGATCTAACTTAAAAGTTGAAAGACAGTGGAAAATTTCAGAAAAAATCGCGACTTTCTAATTTTATTCTGAGAGAAAATTGCTATAGACGATAATAAATTGTTTACACAATATATTTAAAAATATAATTATCAGCAGAAAATTATATTTTATGGGGACGGCTGGAAAATCCCCGAATTGAAAAATTTCCTAATAATAAAATTCCCGAATGATAAAATTGTTGAATAATAAAATTCCCGAATTGGAAAATTACCGAATAATAAAATTCCCGAACTATAAAATTCCCGAAGAGTTTATAATATTGCCAAATTGAAAGATTCCCGAATTTGAACGATCCAAATTTTTTGTGTAAATATGATTTATTTATTAAAAATACAATAATCAAATAATTGTATGAAAAAATATTTCTAATGTTCAAAGTTTCTAAAATTATGGTTTGAATTTAAAATAACAATAATTGAAGACAATTTTCATCTGAAAAAGTATTTTTTTAATTATTATTTTATTTTTAATTCAAACAATAATTTACCTTTAAACATTAAAAATAAATTCTTGTTTGATAAAAATATTTGATTAGTGAATTTTTAATAACTAAATAATATTTATAAGAAATGTAATTGTTTAAATTCGGGAATTTTCTAGTTCATAAATGTTATGATTCGACGATTTTCTGTCGGGAATTTTATTAGTCAGCAATTTTCAAATTCGGTAATATTATAAACTGTTGGGAATTTTATTATTCGAGAATTTTCCAATTCGGTAATATTATAAACTGTTTGGGAATTTTTTTTCGGGAATTTTCGAATTCGGGGATTTTTCAATCCGGGAATTTCACAGTGTCAGAAATTTTATTTTCGCTGAATTTTTCAGTCGTCCCTTTAAAATCCGGCAATATTATGAGCTGTCAGGAACTTTATAATTCAGGAATTTTATTATTTGGGAATTTTATTTATCGGGAATTTCCTAATTCGGGAATGTTGTAGTGTCGGGAATTTTATTTTTCGGGATTTTTCAGTCGCCCCTTCAAAATTCAGTAATATTATCCAGCTATCGGGAATTATATTTTCCAGGAATTTTCCAATTCAGCAATTTTATGAACTGTTCAGGGATTTTATTATTCAGAAAATTTTCAATTCGGGAATTTTATTATTCGGGAATTCACCAATCCCGGAATTTTAGTATCCGAAAATTTTAGTATTCAGGAATTTTACAGTATCGGGAATTTTATTTTTCGAGAATTTTATTGATCGGGAATTTTGTAATTCGGGGATTTTCCAATTGGGGAATTTCATTATTCGAAAATTTTATTATTCGGGAACTTTCCAATTCGGGAATTTTATTATTCGTGATTTTTACTGATCGGGAATTTTTTTGATCGGAAATTTTCAAATTCGGGAATTTTATTATTCGAGAATTTTCCAATTCGGTAATATTATAAATCGTTTGGGAATTTTACTGATCGGGAATTATATTGTTCGCGAATTTTCCAATTCGGTAATAATATAAACCGTTCAGGAGTTTTATTATTCGGGAAATTTCGAATTCGGAAATTTTATTATTCGGGAATTTTACTGATCGGGAATTTTGTTTATAGGAAATTTTCTAATTCGGGAATTTTATAGTTTCGGGAATTATATTATTCGCGAATTTTCCAATTCGGTAATATTATAAACCGTTCAGGAGTTTTATTATTCGGAAAATTTCCAATTCGGAAATTTTATTATTCGGGAATTTTACTGATCGGGAATTTTGTTGATCGGAAATTTTCTAATTCGGGAATTTTATTATTCGCGAATTTTCCAATTCGGTAATATTATAAACCATGCGGGAATTTTCCAATTCGGTAATATAATAAATCGTTCGGGAATTTTACTCATCGCGAATCTTATTGATCGGAAATATTCTAAATTCGGAATTTTACAGTGTCGGGAATTTTATTATTCGGGAATTTAACTGATCGGGAATTTTATTGATCATAAATTTTCTTTTTCGGGAATTTTCCAATTCGGTAATATTATAAACCGTTCGGGAATTTTATTATTCGGGAATTTCCCAATACGGGAATTGTATTATTCGGGAATTTTATTGATCAGGAATTTGAATGATCGAAAATTTTCTAATTCCGAAATTTCACAGTGTCGGGAATCTTATTATTCGGGAATTTTACTGATCGGGAATTTCATTGATAGGAAATGTTCTATTTCGGGAATTTTCCAATTCGATCATATTATAAACCGTGCGGAAATTTCATTTTCCGGAAATTTCCCAATTCGGAATTTTCCAATACGGGAATTTTATTATTCGGGAATTTTACTGACCGGGAATTTTATTGATCGAGAATTTTATTGATCGGAAATGTTTCATTTCGGAAATTTTCTAATTCGGTAATATTATAAACCGTGCGGGAATTTCATTTTCTGAAAATTTCCCAATTCGGGAATTTTCCAATATGGGAATTTTAATATTCGGGAATTTGATCGATCGGAAATTTTGTAATTCCGGAATTTTACAGTGTCGGGAATTTTATTATTCGGGAATTTTACTGCTCGGGAATTTTATTGATTGGGAATTTTATTGATCGGAAATGTTCTATTTCGGGAATTTTCCAATTCTATAATATTATAAACCGTGCGGGAATTCAATTTCTCGGAAATTTCCCAATTCGGGAATTTTATTATTCGGAAATTTTACTGATCAGGAATATGATTGATCAGAAATTTTCTAATTCCGGAATTTTACAGTGTCGGAAATTTTATTATTCGGGAATTTTACTGATCTGGAATTTTATTGATCGGAAATGTTCTATTTCGGGAATCTTCCAATTCGGTAATATTATAAACCGTGCGGGAATTTCATTTTTCAGAAATTTCCCGATTCGGGAATTTTATTATTCGGGAATTTTCCAATGCAGAAATTTTACTGTGTCGGGACTAAAAGAAGTCTCAAGAAATCACAATTAGCACCAAAAATTCGCAAACCCCAATTTTACAATCATGAGGTTTTTTTGGGAACCTATAAAACAGATTTATGGGGTATCATATTCAAAAAATAATTTTTTATTTGAATTCCATGGATAACTTTGAAGAAAAATGTTGAGAGTCAACTTGATACACCTAATATTGACAAAATGGAAGAAAATTGACAAAAATGCCTTTTTTATAAGAAATATGCATTAAATTTCGTGGCACTTGTTGGATTTCTGAATATCACTTTAAAAAAAATCGCATGTATTTTTTCCATGAATTCGAACAATTTGGTAAATTTATTCTTCTTTGCCATATTTACTTGTATTATAAATAAGATGAATATAATCGAACATTATTCATGAATAATAATAAAAGAAATTTAATTCCTTGTTAAGATCCTATATTATACACAGCTTAAGAATTTGTTTTAAACAGTTGATTACGTTAAAAGAACAAAGTTCATAGATTGTAGTGCGTACTATGACTTTATGACGTCGATGTGTTTACGTAATTACAAACTCGTTGAAACAGTTTCTACGAAATATTTTAACGCTGGCCGAAATTTACATTTTGTTGACTTTCCGTCAATTCTGTTGAATTAATAAATTAATAAAACCTCAAACCTTGGGTAAACCGGCCTGAGATTGCATGGAGGCCATGGAGGCCCCAATTTTTTCGTTTCCTGAAAAAATAAATTCCCTTTTCTTTCAAATCGATCAACATTAATCCATGCCCCGGGCTATTGAAATTACCATGAGTTTTTAAATGGGAAAAGCTCGGTTTTCGAAAAAATAGAAGAAATAATTGCTTGTTATTACCTTTTTGTAAATTAAAGTGTAGTCGCCTCTTAAGGAATGTTCAAGGAATAATTTACATCCAATAAAATTTAATTTTGACCCCCAAACCCCCGGGTATTGAGCCCAAAATATTTCCAAAAAATGCAAAATAGCATTTTTATGTAAAATTCATGCTAAAGATGGTATTTAAAATAAAAAAATTTTAATTAATGATTGATGTTCGTTAAGTCACGAATTCTCATGTATTTTCAACCTAGTTTTCAATTGTTTGAAAAAATTTTTTTAGACTCTAAATCATGAAAAGTTATTATTTTTCAGGTGAAAGGATACAGTTCATTAATTTAAAGAATAATAGTTCTTGCTTAACGTATTTAGTAATTATTCGAGCAATTTTCATTTCTTTCAACAATTTTTCCCCGTAAATCTTAAAGTTATTTCTTCTGAAATTAATTATACAATTAACGAATGTTGAAAGTATTTTTTTTTGGTTTATGACATTTGGAAACTGTTTAAACAATTTTTATTTGTTCAAACATATTTTTCATCAAGTAAATCGTGAAAAATTATTATGTTCTGGAATTAAGGTGCTAATGAATGTTAAGAGTGATATTTTTTAAAATACACTTTGTCATTTTTTAAACAATTAATATCACTCTCTCCTTTTCATAGAAAATATGGAGAAAATTATAGTAAAAAAAAATGATTATTGTTTAAAAATTAGGGTATAGGTTCTGAGATTAGAAAATATTGAATAATAAGCGAATAGTGTCAGAAATAAAAAAAAAAAATTTAGAATTTTCTCTACCTTTGCTACAAAAATACACTTCCCCTCGCTAATTCCCCCTCTCTTCCTCTACTTACCCCCTCCCCGCTAATTTCTCCTTTAATTATTCTAGGTTTGCCCTACCTAATTTCCTCTACTTTCTCTTCGCTAATTGTCCCTCACTTCTCATCCTCTCATTTCTGCTTCCTTCCTCTACTTCTCCTCTACGTATTTCACTCCCTTCCCCAAATTCTTTCTCCTCTACTTCCTTCTCCCCTCACTTCCTCTGCTAACACACCTCTTACCCTACTTCCCTTCCCCAGTCATCACTTTCCCTCTCCTTCTCACCCACACCACCTTACTAGTTTTCCATTTACATCCCTAACTACCCTCCCTTATTTTCGATTATTTCCCTTACTTCCCCTCACTCCCTGTCCCTAATTTCTTCTATCTTACTCCACCTACCCTTCCCTCATTTCTCCTCAATTTTTCTACTTTTATCTTCTCTAAGTTCCTCTACTTCCCTTTCGCTAATTTCCCCTCAACTGCCATCCTCTCATTTTTCTGTACGTCCCCTACTTTGCCTCATCCACACTTTACTTTTGCTAACACTCTATTCCCCGAATTGTTTCTCCTCTGTTTCCTTCAACCCTCACTTTCTCAGCTAGTACATCTCTTACCCTACTTCCCTTCCCTATTCATCACGTTCCCTCTCCTTCTCACCCGCACTACATTACTTGTCCTCCATTCACATCCCTCACGACCCTCCCTTATTTTCGATTATTTCCCTTACTTCCCCTCACCCCCTGTCCCTAATTTCTTCTCTCTTTCTCTACTTTCCCTTCGCTTATTTCACCTCAATTCTTCTACTCTTACCTTCCCTAATTTCCTCTACTACTCTTCCGCTAATGTCCCCTTACTTCTCATCCTCTCATTTCCATTTACGTCGCCTACTTCCCCTCATTCACACTTCACCTTTCGCCATCACTCTCTTCCCCAAATTCTTCCTCCTCTGTTTCCTTCAACCCTCACTTCCTCAGCTAATACACCTCTTACCCTAATTCCCCCTCCAGTCATGACTTTCCCTCTCCTACTCAACGGCATTAACCTACTAGTCCTCCCTTTACTTTCCTCACTACCCTCCCTTATTTCCAATAATTTCCTCAACTTCACCTTGCTTCTCCGTCCTTAATTTTTCCTCTCTTTCTCTACTTTCCCTTCTCTTATTTCACCTCAGTTCTTTTACTTCTACCTTCCGTATTTTCCTCTACTTCCCCTCCCCCTATTTCCCCTCCTGGGAAAAAGTATGACCTTGAAAACGAATTCCAAGTATTACAAATTAATTTAATTCATTCTTAATTCATTTTCAGCAACTTGGTACGGATATTTACAACTACAAAGTGCTTTTGGACTATCAAGTTAACCAATACGTCGCATCGGATGGTTCTAAGCCATTTGGAGAAGCACCAGATGATCAGAGGGCGGTTTGCTCTTGGAAAGCAGTTTAATTATACTTACAGATAAGAAAATATATATTACATTATATTCTCGTCATTTTGTTAGGATTGGAAAATTCTTTACCTTAAGACATTAAATACAAATCGAAACTGTATGCTAAAATCACAAGATCAGCAGTTAACCTTATACTTATATATATATATATAGATATATATATTATTGTCAGTATTGTAAATATTTTTTGTAAATAGATAATAGATAAATTTAAATCTTTGATAAGAATTTTAAAGACTAGATCAATAATCGTCCATCTAGTTGAAGAAGGTCGTAAGCCACATAATTTTCGAAAATTAGTCAAAGTAGGCGCCTTGCGTTTACAAAAAAGGATTTCGTAGCCTATTAGGACGTAAATAAGTCGTTCACATCTCCCTCTCCCATACTATCCCTCCCCCGCTCCCCTACATTCCCCTACTTCCCCTCCCCGATCCTTATTTCCTTCCAACACTTCAACTTTCGCTTCCCCTCCCTTCCCCAACTTTCGCTCCCTACTCCCCCTCTCCTCGCTTCCCCCAACATTTCCCCTTACTTTCGGCACCTCTCTCAATTCTCCACGATTCCTTGAGTTCCCTGAGTTAGGAGTTAGGAATTAGGAGTTAGGAGTGAGAATTTAGTTTCTACCTGGGCTACGAAAGCCTTTAAGGCCATGTGACGAGTGGGTCACGTGACTGGCTTCCTACCTTATCGACACTTTTTTTATTTGTAAACTTATTTTCACACGAATAGCCACATCGAGTTGAAAATTTGTTTTCAAACGTATTTGGCACACCGGGGTCGTGAACGACCCCAGGCGACTTTGAACGACTGTTGTATAGAGATGAACCAAATAAGCCTCATGCTATATGCCCTGGAAGTTAATTTAACATCCGAATTATCGATATTTGTTACTGTAAGCCCGCTGCCCTTATATTTGGATACTCAAATTTTGCAATTTTAAACGTATGTGGTCGTATACGACCCCCTGTGCCAAACAAGGGTTAAATTTTTTTTAGAAATTTCATTTAGCTTCAGTCCTCAAATTAACTTCTGACCAATTATTACTGTTCTTAGAAATATAATTGGAAATCAAAACTATTACTTGTGATGAACACAACACTTGTCCCGCGCAGTGTGAGAAAAATTAATTTTTTATAATCAATTATCAATCAATTAATTAATAATTAGGTAAATAATCGATTAACCTATCAATAAGTTGAATTATAAGAAATAGTGCGTTATTATATCACTAACTACTAAGCTAAATGCAGTTTAGGTTAGGAAAAATTTTGAGAGACGAGACAATGTATACATCATCCAATGTCGTGCCGCAACTGTGCAAACAAGATCCCCCGCTCCTCTCCACCTTACCAGAGCAGACCGACTACTCAGTGCAAAATTGCCACTTTGAATATAGTTAGATGATATCTTTGCTGTTTCTTCGACCAGGAGGGTCCTTTTCTAATAACGTAGTGAAATTTATTTGACATTTTCTTAATTTTAAATCTGTTTTTAGAAAAATTATGAAGATAAACCAATTTTTTAATTTGTGACAGTGTTTTTACATATATATCACATGTGATAACTTAGTGACGTCCAAACCAAGCCTTAATTCGCGCATTGTTAACAAGAATAATATGCAAGGATAGAAAGATTGTAAGAGAAGGGGAAGGAAGAAAATTACTGAGGATGAATTTAAATTCCAGTTTTCATTCATCAATCAACTCACTGACATAATAATGATTTATCTTCAACTCGTTAAGTGTTGTTCTTCTATTTGAGTTTTTCCCCCTATTTGTTGCCGGAATAACATTAAAAAAATGTTGTTGTATTTAAAAAACATTTAATTTGACATCAATTGTATTAAGTTTCAACCCCTATCCATGGTTGAAATGCACTGTATTATTGACTGCTAAATTTATCAGATTTACAAAGAAACTTAAAATCTTTTAAAAAAATATACCTGGTAATGAATTTAGATCAAATAAAATGTAGGAGGTAGGATTGATTCACATAGCCTTACTGACGAGTCAAGTGATTCAGTCCGGGACGAAACATAAAAAATATGATTTTTATTTTATTTACAAATAAATAAATTCTTTAAAAATTAGGAGAAGAACACAAAAAAAAATATATTATCGACCCTATTGCCAAAAAAAAATTTCAACACAGCTACCATTAACCAGAACTGTAGAATGTACGAAGCTGAGAGAATTGACATAAACGGTTCGAATCTTTACTCGCCTTTATAGCGGATTATAATTCATTTTCTGAACTTTTTTGGTTGTTCTTGAATAATTTACATATGAACTTGTCATATCTGCGAGAAAATTGTTAAAAAATGTTAACTAATTATATTGAAAATATCACAAATCGCCAATCTTTTTAGTTAACGGTGTTTGCCACAAATTGTGCCATAATTTTTTTCAAAGACAAGTTAATAAATTATTAAAATAATCAGGTTCTCTTTTTTTTTACGATTCCAACAATATAAAAATGCATTTTTAGATTTTTTGCGTAGGTTTAAAAGTCACTCAAAAATAATTCTAAAAATAATACTGCATCCATCAAGGCGTACTTTGAAAGGCAGAACATCCAACTGGAGCACTGCTCCAGTGGCCGTACATTGTGCCGAAAGCCAATAAAAGTCGAAAAAAGTCGGTTTTTCGTGGCAGCTACATAAAAGTAGGTATAAGGAAGTTTCTGGAGTCGCTGATTTCCAATTTGATCTTAAAAGTGATAGATTCAAATAGTGGATCAGATATAACGTCAACAATTGTTAAATTTGCACACGTTTGTCAGAAACTTGCACAAAGAAGTTAGATGAAATCTACAGAAAATCAGTAGATAGAACTGAACTTCTTTTAAAATCTTATAAAATGGCATGTTGTCCAATTTGTACCGCCTATTTCAAATTGTTGCGGGTTTAAAAAAAAATTCTTTAATAAAAATCCCTATGTTATATCTTACAGATGAATCTGCTAACATGCCAAGTCAATTCCTGATGCAGGCTGGTCATCAGTTGTATCTCGGAACCGGTGGTGGGACCGCGGGTACCCCCGCCCTTGCTGAAATTTCAAGCCATCAAAGTTAGTATAGCATAATTCTTTTCAACTAGCAAAAAATTATTGAGATTCAGAAAAAATTCAATTTTCATTCATTAACCGCCTTTAAATTGTTCTCTCTGAACGGCGTTGGCCCCTGGAGACCTTTGAAACCTATGTGAACCTATGGGAATCCATGGAAATTTATGAAAATTTATGAAAACGTCAAGTAATTCACAGGTAACTTTTGATAACAGTTCTACGGGACGCATACGCAGAAACTCAGGCTATAATTATTTCTGAAATTTATAGAAATTCGTTAACTTTGAGACATTTATGGTGATTGACCTGTATTTTTTGATAGTGTAATTTTGAAGTTTGCTGACCCTACAGCGATGCAACTTTCTGCAGGGTTGTTTTTACAAATACAGTGCATGTCCTACATTTTTTATCGACGCTTATTCTGCTTAGATTTAAAAATCACTAAAAATAATCTTTAAAAGAATACTGCATCCATTCATACGTATCTATATAAAACCAGAACACGCAAACGGAGCACTCTGCACTAGTGGTATGAGTTTGAAGTTCCTAACGTTATCAAATAACAAAAAATAATTTTTTTCAAACGTAGGAAAGCTGCTATTTTATGGAAAAAATAGTTGCTTACAGCCCTCAGAATTACCTCAAGCAGTTCCAACCCTTCAGCGCATGTGAAAATTTCCCCACTAACCCCCTAAATATTTTAAAAATTCAATCAAATCAGCCTACTTAAAAAATACGCCAAGTTTTTGCTGATACGGTTTTCAATTAGTGTCAAAAGAGCAGAAAAAAAGTTTCATCACCATGTCTTATTTGGAACTGAATCCACTTGCCCCTAAATATTTCAAAAGTTGAATAAAATCGGCGTAACTGAAAAATATGCCAGGGTTTTGCTGGCGCGGTTTTCAATTGATGCCAGAATGGTAGAAAAAAAGTTTCGTCTCTATATCTCATACGAAAAACAACTTGAAAACCTGGAATTCTCCTTGATTTTTTTTCAGATCTTAAAATCCTGTAAATCTCCTCGAATTTCTCATTAGAACTTTTAATTTTTAAAGTTTGTATATAATTTTACAAGTTTTTACTTTCTACCGCAGTGAACACAGAAATTTTGTTATAAATAACTTGTTATAAATAACTTGTGTTTGCAAAAAATGTGAGAATTTATTTATATTCATGTTTTTATTAAAAATATTTCGTAAAATAAAAAAATGCAATCGCTTCTTTTTTTAGTATAGCCAAACAGTTATTTAATTATTTAATATTAAAAAAAGTCGACCTGCAAGAACTTAATTTCTGGACCTAGAAAAAATTAATTTCTGGACCTGGAAAACATGGAAATGTAATTGGAAACATAGGATTGGATGAGGAATATTTTTCCACGATATGATTCAAAATGCTTTATTCTTTCACCATAACACCTTATTTTCTAATAAAACCTTAAACATAATAGGATTTAAGCAATTCAAAAACTATTATACAAGGATTGGACTGCTAGGAGATTTAAAGACTAGAGACTCAAACCTCATTTGCAGGTTACCGCTTTTTAGGTACCGTCTACATAACTTGCAGCAATATTCTGCTCTGATAGATAGTTCATTTGGAAGAGCGTATTTTATTATTTTTTCCTCGTCGCTGTCTAACTCGCCATAAGGAGTACAATTTTCGTGAATTTTTCCAAAGCAAATTTTGCAAAATGTACTTGCGTTACCTTTCTCGCAATCACACAAACAATACAGGCACTTTCAGAATTTATCTGCTGAATCAGTTAACAACTGTTTGGCGACGTTTCTCCTATACTTCTGGGGATTAAATAAGAAATTCATGAGTGTTTTGGAACCGAGGCAATTCATATAATACATTATATAAATGCCACAATTCCAACCATAATTCACATTTTGGTACGATCTATCTCCTTCCAATTCTTTTATGGCACATTTTTTTCAGCTTCTAAAAACGGATCGGATAAGATAATGGATTGCTTCTTTATGTCTACAATTGGTAATCTCCAGTGGAAGTTTTGTACAAAGAAATATAAGTTTGTCTTCTATGGCTAGTGTAATCCCTAACAGCCGTACGCGTTTCGTCCTTTGGTACCTACGTTATAGATGTATCCCATATCTTCATACGTGTCACGGCGTACGCTCCGATTATTTTCCCATTTACAAACCCTTTTTTATCTACAATCGAATTGGACTGCTTACAGGAGATGTAAAATTCCTTTGTCCTCAATGGTGTATTAACGTCAGTTTTATACTTTCCAACTCTAAGGGATCTCGAAAATTAAGGGGATAGGGGGGATTTTGGAACGTCGAGATTTAGGAGAAGACGATTATGAATATTAAACGTTAGTGAATTTTGATTTATTTTCTCCACTTACAATGTTGGTGGGACCTGCTGACCCGCGATCGCTGTTGAAGCTCGACGGCGTGATGTAGCCCAAGAGCAGATTGAGGATAGGTAGCGTCAGGTTGGTCCGATGAATCTTCCGAATTCTTCAGGAGGCGCGAACGTGCAGACGGCTCACCGACGGGTATTTCGAGGACGAGGTTTTGGGAATTAGAATCAGGAAGTGGTACTTTCCCCACTCCTGGTCCTAGGCCCGCAGGGCCGTACGGTAGCGGGGAGCTTGTAACTTTGTTACAATCTCCCACCTCTGTTTGGGACGATCTTTACTATTTTCTTAAGACTTCTTTGCACCTTTGCAGTTCCTCGTTGAAGGTAAAGGGGCATTCGTCTTCTGCTACCTCCAATTCTATGTACGATTCGTCCTCTTGTTCCTCTCCGTCGATTTGTTCTTCTTCTTCTGAGATGAGTTTTCTCTTTTTTCTCTCCAGTTGTGCCAGTCCCTCTTTATTAAATCTTATTTCCAGCACGTCCTTATACTTCTATTGCGTTTCAACCCAACCGCCATTTATAAATTTGGTTTTTGTCGAATCCGGAACTGCGTGATAATTTTTGGTCCGGTTCGACATTTCGCTACTGATGACTTTCATCTTTTTATTCCTGAAACATAATTTGAAAAATCCTACCACTCAAACAAAAAATAAAATAAATCATTGTTTTCTTTCAATTTTGTTTTTTCAATAAGAAATAAAATCTCACGCTTTATTTCAATTCTTTATTTCGATTCTTTAATGAGTTTTTGTTTTAATTGTTCTCCTTTACGCTTAGTCTTCTTTTGACGTTGTGCTTTCTTCATTTCTTCTTACTGAAAAGTAACTTATATCCAAATTCTAATTTTATTTTATGTGAAATTTTGTCTTGGCCTCTTATAGCTATATTTTCTTTACTTTCCTTATGCACCATTCAATTGAAGATTATGTAACGTTAGTAATAATATAATTATTATATATTATAAATATTGATATAAAAATTAATATTTCAATTTGAAATTGAAATTGTAAAAATAGAAATCCACTGTAATTGTTGTCTGTTGTGTGGGTTTTGAGTAAATTCTTCTGTTTTGTGTGTGAATATATAGGAAAAATTGTATTGATCAATTGTGAATAA
Organism: Andricus grossulariae; assembly: GCA_011634705.1. Classification (NCBI taxonomy): domain Eukaryota; kingdom Metazoa; phylum Arthropoda; class Insecta; order Hymenoptera; family Cynipidae; genus Andricus; species Andricus grossulariae. Next base: position 186,302,031 of record JAABKJ010007545.1, on the reverse strand, counting down.
TCTACATTCCAAATCAATTTTTTTCCTTATTCCTCCATTCTTCTTCCTGTTTCTTCATTCGTTCCACGAATTCTTTCATTTTTTCTTAATTTCATTCGTTTTGGCTGCCTCTTCTTCTTCTTTCCTCCAATTAATCATTTCTTTCCAGTCTTCATGCTAGAGCAGACCCTGTTTTAATCTTTCTTTCTCTACTATTTGTCTAACCTTCTCGTTATGTCTTTTTTGTTCTGATCTAGCCCTTGCGTTGTCAATTTCCCGTCCTCCTTCTCTGTTTCCTGTTTCTCTCTTTCTCAATTCCACTTCGCTGATTTTTAAAATTTCCTCTTGCATTTCCTTTTCTATTTTTTCTTTTTTATTTTGTCTTCCTCTTCTCTTCTTCTCCTTTTTTACTCTGAAGTTTTGCTAATGGAAGGCTTGTTAATGGAAGGCCTTGCGCTTAAGAGCCAGTCTTGGGTCCATTTTTCTGTGAATAAATGTTTTTTCTGTTTTTTTTTTCAAATGTAGTTGTTTGCGTCATTTTTGTTGTTGTCGTCAGTGGAGTAAAATTCAAACTATTCACATGCATGACATTTCAAAGAAAACACATTTTAAATCTTTTTTCTAATTTTGAATTTCTTCATATCTTTAGCGTTCCAATTACCTAATGATTTTCCATTTTTTGTTTTTATTTTGTAAATTGCTGGTAAAATTCTGTCTTTAATGTAAAATGGTCATTCGAAATTTTTGTTCAATTTTTTGGCTATTCCTTCCCCTTTATTTGATAATTTTTTATCGCTTTTTGGAACTTGTTCGCCAATTTCAAAACTCATCGGCCTAAGTCTTAGATTGTAATATCTAGATTGCGTTTCATTTACGGTATATAAATTATCAACTACTTCTTCTCTCATTATTTTTAATTTTCGCAACCTATCTGCCCATTTCTCAGACTTTTGGCATTCAATTTCGCTTTGACCATCTAAATCTATATCCCACGCTTGAATTGGTTGGAGTTCTCTACATAAATTTAAAAAATCTGGAATGTAACCTGTTGAAGAATGTTTACTCGTATTTAACGCAAATTGTAAATCATCTAAATTTTCATCCCGTAATTTATAGCCTTGCTGCAAGTACGTTTTTATTGCCGTTTTAATTAATCTGTTACACCTACCAGTTTGGTATGCTTGTGCATGGTATTTAGGAGTTTTTGAATGTGTAATACCAAATGTTTTAGTCAAATTAATTATTGATTTATTCACGTATTCCTTTCCGTTATCTGTGAACAAAATTCTAGGTGTTCCCCGTTTTAAAATTATACGCTTATGGAATTATTTTTCCATTGTGGATGCTAATTTATTTTTAACTGGATTTATTTCTACCCATTTTGTAAACATATCAACGAAAACTAGAATATATTGATTTCTTGACTTTGTTATTGGTAGCACACCAATCATATCAGATGCTACCACTGTCCACGGTTCTTCAATTATTCTCTGTCCCATTAAACCCATTCGATTATTTCCTTTCGGTTTGATCCTTTGGCAAATGTCACATTCTTTTACGTATTTTAATTTTTCTTCCACGTTATATAAAAGCGCTGGTATTTGCAGAGACTTATTTATTTGTTGTATCTGTGTATTTCCTAACAGCTGACTAATTGCATTGAATAATTGCCTAGCTGGGTTCTGATTTCTGAAACTATTATTATTCGAAAATTTTGGATTTCCTGGGTACCTTTGATTATTTCCAAAACTTAAATGATTATTTTGAAATCCTAAATTAAAAAATGTTGTATTTCGATTTGGAAATCTTCTTTGGAATTGTTGTCCGTTTTATTGATTTTGATGTCTCGGTATAAATCGTCTTTGTTGTCAAATTGTCAAATTTTATATTTTGTCACTTCTATTTCTCATTCAAGTCCTTGAATTTCTAATTCTGAAAAATTTAGAAAAGCATTTCGCGCAATATAAACTTCACATTCAGTTCTCAAATTTTCATAAGTCTTCCTTAAAAGCCATTCCAGGATTGGTCGTGGCACTGATTTGAGAGTTTGTTTTTTAGTGTGTTTTATTCTTACCTAGTCCTAAGCCCTGGTAAAATTAGTTTAGACCCAGAAAGAAGAAGACGAATTGAAACACTCACAATTTAAATATAAACTAATTTTATTCAGTCTCAGAATCACTTTTACAATGATGATTTTATAAAATCATCAATTGTCGTAGCTATAATCTACTCAGCTGGCTCATAAGAAGTAATACCACGCGTTGATGATCTTAGTCTTATAATATATTATAACGAGAATTCCTTATAGGCTAGCAGTCTCATTTAACTTTGCAATATGTAATATCATGCATGAATAATCCTGGTCATGTAATATATCACAACAAGGATTCCTTATAAGCTATCAGTCTTATTCAGATTCATGGGATGACCTGTCACGATTGAATAGGCCTGGAGAATCACGGTCGCACTACCTAGAGAGCGTTTTTAATACTGTGACTCCACGATCTTTGTTATCCTGCGTAGACTCTATATCTAGAGGATCCTTATAACGAGCAGTAACGTTGTGGTCACTGATTCGACGATTTTCCTAGTGTCCCGAAAATTGTGCACCCGAAATCTCTTCGCGGCAACCTCGAAGAGTGTATGCCGTTTCGTGTTCTGAAAGAAAAAAAAGTAATCTGTCTCCGGAGCCTGTTTCAGCGTGCCCGGATAATACCAACAAAATAAAACGTATGGAGCCTAATATAGCGTACCCAGAGCATATATCAAAGTAACAAACAATATCTGGAGCCTGGTTTAGCGTACCCAGAGAAAATAACAACAATATCTGGAGCCTGGTTCAGCGTACCCAGAGAAAATATAAATAAATAACAACAATATCTGGAGCCTGGTTTAGCGTACCCAGAGAAAATAGACCTGAAAGAAAGAAAAGAAGCTGGAGCCTGTAACAGCGTGCCCAGCGTTAGTAACCAAAAGGGAAATCAAGAGCCTGGACGATGCACCCTGAAGTACAAAAACAACGGACCTTTTATCCTTTGAAAGCGTGAAGCCTTGCGGCTTGCTCCGAAGGATAGTTCGGATGTGGACTTCGGTTTCCCGTAGTCCACTCGAGAGTGATCACTTGGCATCTCGTCTCCATTCTTATACCCTCGCCGGTTGAGGTAGTTCGCGGGAGAGAGGACCCTGCGCTTCCTGGCGCCACTACTCGGAATAATTATCGCCTTTCGCATGGCTACCCCTGTGTCGGGTTTTTCCTGTGTGCTAGGGTGGCCTGACCTCAGGCGCTGGATAGAGTGATCGTTTCAAATTTTTCAAATAGTTGTTTAATTTTTGTCACAAAAGCGTGAATGTCTCGTTCTTTTTTCTGATCACAAAATTTTACTTTATTTTAATTTACTTCTGCATATTTTTCGTTTAAGTATGCATCCTTAAAATCTTCGATAAATTGGTCTAAATTTCGCCAATTATCTCTATTGACCTGAAATAAACTTAAAACTTCTTCTTCCAAAACAGCATTTAAATTTTCCAAAATATCTATTTCACTAATTTTATAACCTCGTTTGAATCTTAGTAAGTTATTCAAAACAAAAGTAGGACTGTTTTCCGTATTATTTTTTAACTTTATGGGCCAGTTTGACATTATTTGGAATGGCATTTGAATTTTTCCAAATAGAAAAAGAGTTGCTAGAATTTCATTAACATTATTTTCATTCACCCCTTCTCTTTCTTTATCGTTCTCTCTAATTCTGTCGTTTTCACTTTGTCTTTGTTTTTCGAATTGAGGCAAGTTTGATCTTCTCATAATTGATTGCCTTTGCACCGGTCTCGGTAACGAGTATCTGTCCCCTTGACCGCTACATCTATTATTTATTATCCTTTTACTTGCACCTGCTCGAGTTAATTCTGAGGGTTGTTTGCCAACATCCAAGAAAAGTGGCAAAAGTTACAAAGTTAAATGATGGATCCCAAATGGTAGAAAAAGTGCTCAAATTTTCATATTTTTGTCTGAAACTTGGAATGATGGTAGTTTTGCTGTCGCCGATTTTAAACTCAATATCAATAGTTAGAAAATCAAAATGACGAATTTATTATTATGGTAAAAGTTGTTGAATTACTTCATATTTTTCTTAAGCTTCGTATGAAGGGTTCTCAGTGTCTCTGATGTCGAATTTGGTGTCGAAATTGAAAACTTGAAAATGACGGATCCAATATCGCGGATGTTTTTTTTTGAAAAATGCTAAAACTAAGTAGTACAAGGATACTCGATTAGCCTAGAAAAATCTAAAAATGTAGCCTCCGCAGGGTCAACCGTGTTTGCAGAATATTCAAAGGACATAAGGAACTGATTCATGAAGTTACGTGGAATAAAAGAGCGCAAGATGAACAATTTATGAAATTTCTTCATGAGTGTCTTTCGGTTGCCATTTTACGCACTAAAAATGTTGATACAAAATTTTGGGAAAAAATGTGTTCTTAACAGATATATATATTTTTTAATTAATAAATTTATTTATTGTCTGTTCTTAGTTATCGCTATTTCATTTTATTTCAATATTTACGTTGGAGAGTTTCAAATTTTAATTACAAATATCTCAGTAGCATATAGAGAAGCGCAAAATCGTGCAAATTTTTATTGAACTGCACCTCATAAGAAACAAAACTTTGCCTTGCTCGTTTTGATATCGAAGGGATGCCGGGGAATGGAAAATCGGCAGAAATTTTTTTTTTTCTCACCTTTTTCTGATTGACTGGTTTCTTTTTGAAAGCGCTTGAACAAATATCTTTTATTTTCTACCATGTCGATAAGTAATGAGAAGTCAAAATAACATAATGCTATAAAAATACATAATTCAGGGTGTCCTGTGTGGAAAAGTCGATTATATACCTATATACATTTAGGCGATCCAGTTGGGGTCCATTTGGGCAATCCTAATCATGCCTAATTAACTTGAAAAGAGAATTTTTCAATGATATTATATTAATAAAGCATTTTGTTTATGTGCTGTACTTACAAAATTTAATTTTAATGACGAATACAAACTTCATTTTGTTTCTAAAGGCAGAAGTTCATATTTTTAGATGAGATGGTGTGACAATAAAAATGTCAACACACTCTTCTTCTGTCATCCTTATGTCAAAATCTATGTTCCAAAAACAGACCTCAAAATATTATAAAAGTATGAGTTTGAAGGTCTTTACGACAACCCAGTATTATTCACTTGCACCTGTACTTTTGCATTTGCGCTATTTACGCTCTTACTTCATTACGTGTCCTCCAAATAAAGAACGAAAGTAAAACTGAACAACATGAATGACTGAGGGCCCTGACATTTTTTCACGCTAAGTTTTGATTGGTCAAAATGAGAATTCTTGACGCAGCTCTTTTATTCTCTGCTATATTTCACCTAGGGAATAAACGCGTAAAATCGCGACCTGCACATGCGACACTCTAAGTTTTTTCCCTGGGTCCCAAAATTAGCCATTTTTCGTTCACTCTGCAGGTGTGCGAAAGCGTAATTTTTAATGCAGGTATTGAAAAGAACACTTTGTTCTTACAACAAAATAATTTCATTCGTATCTGTGCAACAAATTTTTTGCTTGGTTCCACCAAAGTTTGGTTTGTATAGCCAAACGTTTTGTTAATCCAACGTAATATTGTGTAGAATTTCTGAAACTTTTTGATGACTCGGCAACAGTCTTGTTGAGCCAAAGGATAATATTTGATAGCATGAATATTTTTCTTAGTGTGGGTAAAATTTTTATAGACCGTCTTTTTCTGTAAATTAATGAACAAATGGTGAATTCTCATATTTTATAATGTCCAAAATAAACCCAAATTATAAAAATTACAGTAGATGGCTTTTCAACTCGGAAACACACTTTCTCTTCTGCAAGATGTTTTTTTTATTCATATTATATCAATACAGACTCGTTTATCTCAAAATTAGTAATACTTTGTTAGTCAGCAGTGCCAACCCTGGGTAAAGACAATCTAAGCCCTAATAGCTTGTCCATATATATCTGCTCTTATTATCTAAGATTTAACAAAGAAAAATTCAGAGCTCCAAATCAAATTGCATGTTTATGGTCGGAGTGCATCTATCCTAATATAGAAGCAACATATTTGATTAATTAATTACATTTTTCTACACTAAGACGACCAATCAGGGCTAAATTGGAGCCCAAGAACTATTTGGGCAAAATCGGGCACATTTCCACAAGGGGTCTAGATTCTCAAAATATATTTACTTCATAGAAATGTTTTACCTCGGTTAATATTAGCTGACTTTGGGATTACATTTGACCTATCTTCTGCTTGGAAGAATAGAAAATTTTTAGAGTTTGTTGAAAATCTCGAATAAAAATCCCTATATTATATTTCACTTCTACAGGTACACCACGACCAAGGATGACAGAAGATCAGTTGAGGATATTGCAGCAAAGGCAGTATATGCAGCAGTTGCAAATGCATTTGTACTCACTAAACATTCATAATCAAAATGATGATCATGAAAGTAAGCACATATTAATTTTCTGAAATTATCAAAAATTGTTGTGATTTAGAAAAATAATCAAAATTCCACTTCATAACCGCCAATAAATTGTTTTTGCCGAATGGCATTGGTCGTTCCAGACCATTGAAATAAGTTTCGAATTTTAATTTAAAAAGTACATATTCTTTCAAGAAATTTCATTTTGCATTTTTCCTCTGAATGAAATGCTGTATAGCTTATTCCGTTTTTGAAGTGAACCCAAAAACACTATTTCTACCAAAAAAATGAGTTTCTATTAATTTTAGAAATTTATGAAAAATTAAAAAATTCGTGGAAGTTTATTGGAATTTCGAGAATTTGTAGAAATTTATGACAATTAATGACAGAACCGGTATTCGCTTCCTCCAAGATTTTCTGTCCTGCTTTCACTTTTTTATTTCTTTGGGAAATGGAGACGAATTCTGAAAAACATGCAATTTCTTATCGACATCTAATTTGTAACAAATCCAATTAATGCAGCTTATACTATTAGTTCATTTAATCAGTCATAGCTCTCTATGTGTATATGTGACATGCAATCTATATAATCAAGGAATTCTATATAATCCATAGGCATTATGTATAATGCTCGGCACAAGATAGGCAAAGTATATAATCTTGATCTTGAATATGATAATACAGCTTAAGAAGGGCACGATAAATTAAAGAGCACTTATAAAATTCAACGCACGTTTACTCGCTATTTATGACATCATGGCTTACTAGAATTGCCGTTGGATTGACATTGAACTTGGTTTTTTGCACATAAAAACTTATTGCTATGTCACGTTGTTTTGCAGAATCATTAAAAAAAAGCTTGTGTAAAAAGATTCGTGAAAGGCGATGTTTTAAAAATTCCTTTAACCATTTTTTACTTGAGAACAAAGTTGATTTTTGTCTTAATTTCTGGGAGTGTGATTTCTTTAAGTTTTTCAGATTTATAAAAAAGGTCTTGATTTAGTGCAAGAATAGAGTGATTAAAATTTATACCTGCGAAAATTCGACTTTCGAGTTTTGGCGATCGGTTCCCCCCTCGCCCAAATTTATTTGTTTTTGGGATAAATAAATCGAATTTTTTTCAAATCTGTCAACATTGACCCGTGCCCCTGGGCTATTGAAATTAACACGAGGTTTTAAATGGGAATAGCCTGGGTTTCGAAAAGATTGACAAAGTACTTTTCATTAACTTTTTATGAATTAAAGATGGAAATTTGTTAAGCAATGTTTCAAGCCCACAAAAAAAAGTTTCTTGATCTAGAAACAAGACCAATCACTTTCTATGGATTTTGACCCTCTGACCACGAATCTGAAGCCCGTTTTAAAGCGTTTTCCTTAGTAACTTGAATTAGATGATTTTTAAAAATTAAAAATAGGCAAGATCTATAGTTTGACATTTTTTGTGCTGAATTTTTTAGGAAAACCATTCATTAAGTTCAATAACTTCAGGTTAGTTACTGAAAATGCCGATATTCATGTTTTTTCGAACTTCGACTTTACAGTTACTACCTTAAATTGTACAATATCGTGAAACTTGTTCTTTATAACTGACAACTGCAGAAGAATTTTTATTCCTTATATCAGTTGATCACTCAAGCTTCTGTCCAAAGCTCAAAGGTCGTTATAGCAATATGTTGAATTTCACCTCGATTTACCTAAATTTGGTTCCAAAGGTATAGGCGCCAACATTTTTTTGATTCCAACTCGCACAAAAAAATCTCTGAAATATCTAATAAAAAGCGTCCGAAAACCCTGGGTTCAAGTGGACCATTTTCAAGGGTCCACTTTGACCCGTTCCCAGAAGGTGGGCGACTTCAGGAAATATCTGAAAAAATTCACAGACATTCTTCGAACATTTCTGAGAGCAACGAATTTTTCAAAATGCTGAAATATGCAATAGTTTTCTTTATACAATGATTTATTTACAAAAACTTTATCTTGCGAGAGAATGAAGATAGGAAGCCGTTTAATGGCGTCAAATGTGGAGTTTTGTCATACGATTCCAGTGTAATAATTATATTGATGATAAAATCATTCTTACTCAAGAGATATAATTGTGACTATTTCTGACTTTAAGCAGTGCGGGGGCATGAACAACACAGCGGAACAAGTGGCAGCAAAAAAATTACTCTTTCTATGACAATAGTAATTCCAGAAGCCCGCCAAATAGCCGAAACAGATGTGCTTGAACGAAGCATGGCCGTCTCAACGTCTTGAAGATGCATTTACAGAGCGGGTCCTCGAAATCACAATTGGTTACACAGTTATGTAAAATCCCAACAGAAACCACTTCATTTTGCAATGGGAAATCCAGATTGGCTACCGATATGTAAATTCCTCTTAGAAACCAGCAGATATTCTATCCGGCAAATTTTTTTCAAAAAGGCAGCCAGATTGAAACTCTTTGAACCTTATAGATCCTCATACAAGTTCTATCAAGTTCAATAAATCTTTCGTGAAGGGTGGACCCCTGCCTGATTTGAAATGGAGTTGGCCTGATAATTTTTTTAATATATTGAAATTTCGTTTACAGTGTGAATAATTGATATATTGTTGATATATTAAGCGAAAAAATATAATTTGACGTAAGAAGGGGGGAGGGGGGGGGGGCGCAACAAACCTACGAATCTTCACAATTGAGGGGAAGGTTGTCTAAAATTCCAAAAATCATCCTTACGTAATTAATTGACGTTCCCTTCATTAAGATCGAACATTTTCTTCAAAGTTTTTTTTTATCGCTTTGATCTATTTATTAATTTTTCATGACGCCTAGCACGTCTGGACTCATCAGTGACTGTCACTTGGTTACAGCAACCAGTTGCGACTACCCCAAGCCGAAGGGTACATTCTCGGAAATCGATCTGGGTTGCGTGCGCCACTTGATGGGTTTTATCACCCTGGTGGAGCGCTCCGGAGACGAAATTGACATACACAAGACGTAAACAAAACAAGAGGGTCTCCTTTTTTTTTACAAATGTTCGTATATTATTCCATAAAGTCAAGTGAAAAGGTGGGGAATAAGTAGTGTATATGCTCCGGCGTCAATCTGAATGTATAGTGAATGTGGCCAGCGAAGGTTTTCAAAGACGCATTTCTCCAGGCCGGGCAGCACAGAATTCTGTCTATCTTGCCAAAACAGATCAATGGTTCAGGTCAGTTAGAAAATACTTGAGTTTACTGATTTTATTATAAAATTTAGAAGAAAAAAAGCGCTTTTAGAGGAGAGATGGTTATTTGAGAAATTCTGTTGGTTAAACACCAGCTCAGGCTGAACCGGTTTAGACTTGATCTGCAGATGGCGCCAGGAGATTCTTGGGTTGAGCTAGAGATCCTTAAGGGAGAGATACAAAAGCTACTGCGCATCCAAGGAAGACCGGAACTCAGAGTTTTTGATAAACGCAAAACCCTAAAAAATTGTGCAAATTTCATGTTTTATCTGTTCCTTTCAGTCAATAATAAAAATTTACAAAAAAGCTTTGAATAAAGGATGTAGATCGTATGAAAATAGATTTTTTATTTTGGACTGATTTTCACTCTACGACTGATAGTTTTCGAAAAAATGGACTTTAAATCTTAAAAATCACAGAAATGCATCACAATGTGTAACGGTGTGACATAAATTGTATGTCACAGGCGTGCCTTCCCGCCCCCCAAGAGAGGTCGGAAAAGGGTAGGGGTTTGACCGAAATTATTTTTGTATCCAGTAATAAGGCCCTCGGCAAATTTATTTATAAATTCCCAGTTTATCAAGTCGCTCAACTATAAATTACGATATTACAAAATTTTCCACATTTATAAATCCAACATTACAAAACAGGCCAGAGTACACTTTTCTTTATAAATTAAAAAATGTATCAAGTCACCCAGTAATCAATTTTAAAACCGTCGCTTTCGAATTCAGAAAATTTCAAATTAGGCCCTCTGCAAATTTATTTATAAATTCCAAGTTCACCAAATCGCCCAACTATAAATTACAATATTACGACATTTTCCGCATTCATAATTCGAACATTACAAAATGGGCAAGCGTTCACTTTTCTTTATAAATTAAAAAAATTATCAAGTCACCCAGCAATTAATTTCAGAACCGTCAATTTCGAATTCTGAAATTTCCAAATTAAGCTCTTTACAAATTTATTTATAAACTCCATGTCTATTAAATCGCCCAACGATGAATTGCGATATTACTAAACTTCCTGCATTCATAATTCCAACATTACAGAATGGGCAAGTGTCCACTTTTCTTTATAAATTAAAAATCTTATCAAGTCAACAGCAATTAATTTCAAAATTATCAATTTCGAATTCTGAAACTTCCAAATAAGGCCCTCGGCAAATTTATTTATAAATTCCAAGTTTATCAAGTCGCTCAAATATAAATTACCATACTACAAAATTTGCCACGTTTATTAATCCAACATTACAAAACTGGCAAGTGTCCACTTTTCTTTATAAATAAAAAATGTATCAAGTCACCCCGCAATTAGTTTTAAAACCATCATTTTCAAATTCTGAAATTTCCAAATGAGGCCCTCTGCAAATTCACTTATAAATTCCAAGTTTACCAAGTCGTCCAACTATAAATTATGATATTAAAAAATTTTCCACATTCATAATTCCAACATCATAAAACGGACAAGTATCAACTTTTCTATATAAATTTAGAAATTTATCAATTCAACCAGCAATTAATTTCAAAACGATCAATTACGATTTCTGAAAGTTCCAAATGAGGCCCTCTGCAAATTTATTAATAAATTCCAAGTTTATCAAGTCGCCCAACTATAAATAACGATATTACTCAATTTTCCACATTCATAATTCAAACATTACGAAACTGACAAGTGTCCACTTTTTTTTATAAATTAGAAAATTCATCAAGTCACCCAGCGATAAATTTCAAAACTATCGATTTTGAATTCTGAAATTTTCGATTTAGGCCCTCTGCAAATTTATTTATAAATTCCAACTTTGTCAAATCGCCCAATTATAAATTACGATATCACAAAATTTTCCACAATCGTAATTCCAACATTAAAAAACCGGCAAGTGTCCACTTTTCTTTATAATCAAAAATATTTATCAAGGTACCCAGAAATAAATTTCAAACCCATCAATTTCGAATTCTGAAATTTCCAAATGAGACCTTCTGCAAATTTATTTATAAATTCCAAGTTTATCAAGTTACCCAGCAATCAATTTTAAAACCGTCGATTTCGAATTCAAAAAATTTCAAGTTAGGCCCTCTACAAATTTATTTATAAATTCCAAGTTCATCAAATCCCTCAACAATAGATTACGATATTACAAAATTTTCCGCATTCGTAATTCCAAAATTACAAAATGGGCAAGTGTCCACCTTGCTTTATAAATTGAAAAATTTATCAAGTCACACAGAAATTAATTTCAAAACCATCAATTTCGAATTCTGAAGTTTCCAAATTCGGACCTCTGCAAATTTATTTATGAATTCCAATTTTGCTGAGTCGCCCAACTATAAATTACAATATTACAAAATTGTCCACATTCACAATTCCAACATTTAAAAACTGGCCAGTATCCACTTTTCCTTAAAAATTAAAAAATTGATAAAGTCACCCAGCATTCAATTTTAAAACCGTCGATTTCGAATTCAGAAATTTCCAAATGAGGCCCTCTGCAAACTTGTTTATAAATTCCAAGTTTACCAAGTCGCCCAACTATAAATTACGCTATTACAAAATTTTTCTTATTCATAATGCCAATATTACAAAACTGAGCAGCGTTCACTTTCCTTTATAATTTATGAATTTATGAAGTGACCCGGCAATTAATTTCAAAACTGCCAATTTAGAATTCTGAAATTTCCAAATGAGTCCCTCTGCAAATTTATTGATAAATTCAAAGTTTATCAAGTCGCCCAACTATAAATTACGATATTACAAAATTTTCCACGTTGATAAATCCAACATTATCAAACTGGCAAGTGTCCACTTTTCTTTATAAATAAACAAATTTATCAAGTCACCCAGAAATTAATTTTGAAGCCATCAATTTTGAATTCTGAAATTTCAAAATTTGGCACTCTGCAAATTTATTTACAAATTCCAAGTTTATCAAGTCGCCCAACTATAAATTACGATATTAAAAAAATTTTTGCATTCATAATTGCAACATTATAAAACTAACTAGTGTCCACTTTTCTTTATAGATTAAAAAAATTAGCAGTCACCGAGCTGTTAATTTCAAAACAATCAATTTCGAATTCTGAAACTTTCAAATGAGGCCCTCTGCAAATTTATTGATAAATTCCAAGTTTATCAAGTCGCTCAACTATAAATTGCGGTGTTACAAAATTTCCCGCATTCATAATTCCAGCATTACAAAACTGGCAAGTGTCCACTTATCTTTATAAATTACAAAATTTATCAAGTCACCCAGCAATACATTTCTAAACCATAAATTTTGAATTCTGAAATTTGCAAATCAGGCCCTCTGCAAATTTATTGATGAATTCCAATTTCGTCAAATCGCCCTACTGTAAATTATGATATTATAAAATTTTCCACATTCATAACTCCAATATTACAGAACTGGCAAGCGTTCACTTTCCTTTATAATTTATGAATTTATCAAGACACCCAGCAACAAATTCCAAAACAGTCAATTTCGAATTCTGAAATTTCCAAATTATGCCCTCTACAAATTTACATATAAATTCCAAGTTTGTTAAATCGCCCTAATATAAATTACGATATAACAAAAGTTTCCGCATCCATAATTCCAACATGACAAAATGGGCAAGTGTCCCCTTTTCTTTACAAATTAACAAATTTATCAAGTCACCCAGCAATGTATTTCAAAACCATCAATTTCGAATTCTGAAATTTCCAAACGAGGCCCTCTGCAAATTTGTTGATAAATTCCTAGTTCAACAAGTCACTCAACTATAAATTAGAATATTACAAAATTTTCCACATTCATAATTCCAAAATTACAGAACTGGAAAGCGTTCACTTTCCCTTATAATTTATAAATTTATCAAGTCACCTAGAAGATAATTTCAAAGCCATCAATTTCGAATTCTGGAATTTTAAAATTTGGCACTCTGCAACTTCATTTATAAATTCCAAGTTTATCAAGTCTCCTAACTATAAATTGCGATATTATAAAATTTTCCACATTGATAATTCCAACATTAAAAAACTGACAAATATCCACTTTTCTTTATAATTAAAAAAATTTATCAAGTCACCCAGCAATTAATTTCAAAACCAACAATTTCGAATTCTGAAATTTTCAAATGAGGCGCTCTGCAAATTTATTCATAAATTCAAAGTTTTCCAAGTCGCCCCACTATAAATTACGATATGACGAAATTTTCCACATTCATAATTCCAATATTACAGAACTGGCAAGCATTCACTTTCCTTTATAAGGTATAAATTTATCAAGTCACACAGCAATAAATTATAAAACCGTCAATTTCGAATTCTGAAATTTTATAATTATGCCCTCTACAAATTAATTCATAAATTCCAAGTCTGTCGAATCGCCCAACTATAAATTAGGATATCACAAAATTTTCCGCATTCATAATTCCAACATTACAAAATGGGCAAGAGTCCACTTTTCTTTATAAATTGAAGATTTTATCAAGTCGCCCAGCAACTAGTTTCAAGACCATCAATTTTTAATTCTTAGATTTCCAAATGAGACCCTCTGCAAATTTATTGATGTATTCCAAGTTTATCAAGTCGCCCAGCTATAAATTGCGATATTACAAAATTTTCCACATTCACAATTCCAACGTTACAAAACTGGCAAGTGTCCACTTCTCTTCATAAATTGAAAAATTTGTCAATTCACCGAGCAATTAATTTCAAAACAATCAATTTTGAATTCTGAAATTTCCAGATGAGGCCCTCTGCAAATTTATTTATAAATTACATGCTTACCAAGTCGCCCAACTATAAATTACGATATTAGAAAATTTTCCGCATTGATAATTCCAACATTATAAAACTGGCAAGTGTCCACTTTTCTCTATAATTAAACAAATTTTTCAAGTCACCCAGAAATTGATGTCAAAACTATCAACTTCGAATTCTGAAATTTCCAAATGAGGCCCACTGCATATTTAATTATAAATTGCAAGTTTACCAAGTCGCCCAGCTATAAATTACGATATTACAAAATTTTCCACATTCATAATTCCAACATTACAAAACTGGAAAGTGTCCACTTCTCTTCATAAATTAAGAAATTTATGAATTCACCGAGCAATTACTTGAAACGCCATCAATTTCGAATTCCGAAATTTCAAAATTTGACCGTCTGCAATTTTATTTGAAAATTCCAAGCTTATCAAGTCGCCCAACTATAAATTACGATATTAGAAAATTTTCCACATTCATAATTCCAACATTATAAAACAGGTAAGTGTCCACTTTTATTTATAAATAAAAAAAATTATCAAGTCTCCCAGCAATTAATTTAAAAACCATTAATTTCGAATTCTGAAATTTCCAAATGAGGCCCTTTGCAAATTTATTCATAAATTCCAAGTTTACCAAGTCGCCAAACTATAAATTACGATATCACAAAATTTTCCACATTCATAATTCCAACATTACAAAGGGGGCAAGTGTCCACTTTTATTTATAATTTAAAAAATTTATCAAGTCACCCAGAAATTAATTTCAAAACCATCAATTTCAAATTTTTAAATTTTAAAATTTAGCCCTCTGCAATTTTATTTAAAAATTCTAAGTTTATTATATCGCCCAACTGTAAATTACGATATGACAAAATTTTCCACATTGATAATTCCAACATTACAGAACTGGCAAGTGTCTACTTTTCTTTATAAATTAAAGAAATTATCAAGTCACTCAGCAATAAATTTCAAAACCATCAATTTCAAATTTTGAAATTTCCAAATAAGGCCCTCTGCAAAGTTATTTATAAATCTCAAGTTTACCAAGTCGCTAAACTATAAATTACGATATTGCAAAATTTTCCACATTCATAATTCCAATATTACAGAACTGGCAAGCGTTTACTTTTCTTTATAAGGTACAAATTTATCAAGTCCCACAGCAACGAATTTCAAAACCGTCAATTTCAGATTCCCAAATTTCCATATTATGCACTCTGCAATTTTATTTATAAATTCCAAGTTTATGAAGTCGCCCAACTAGAAATTATGATATTATAAAATTTCCCACATTGATAATTTCAATATTACAGAACTGGCAAGCGGTCACTTTCCCCTATTATTTATAAACTTATCAAGTCACGCAGCAATGAATTTCGAAACCATCAATTTCGAATTCTGATATTTTCAAATTAGGCCCTCCGCAAATTTATTTATCAATTCCAAGTTCGTCAAATCGCCCAACTATAAAATACGATATTACACATTTTTTTACATTCATAATTCCAACATTACAAAGCGGGCAAGTGTCCACTTTTATTTAAAATTTTTAAAATTTGTTAACTCACTCAGAAATTAATTTCAAAACCATCAGTTTCGAATTCTGAAATTTCCAAATAAGACCCTCTGTATATTTATTTATATGTTCCAAGTTTATCAAGTCGCCCAGCTATAAATTTGCGATATTACAAAATTTTCCACATTCATAATTCCAACATTACAAAACTGACAAGTGTCCACTTCTCTTCATAAATTAAAAAATTTATCAACTCACCGAGCAATTAATTTCAAAACCATCATTTTCGAATTCTGAAATTTCCAGATGAGGCCCTCTGCAATCTTATTTATAAATTCCAACTTCGTCAAATCGACCAACTATAAATTACGATATTACAAAATTTTCCACATTCATAATTCAAACATTACAAAGCGGGATAGTGTCCATTTTTATATATAATTTAAAAAATTTATCAAGTCACCAAGAAATTAATTTCAAATCCATCAATTTCGAATTCTGAAATCACAAGATTTGCCCCTCTGCAAGTTAATTTGTGAATTCCAAGTTTATCAGGCCGCCCGACTATAAATTACGATATTACAAAATTTTCCACATTCATAATTCCAATATTACAGAACTGGCAAGCGTTCACTTTCCTGTATAAGGTATACATTTATCAAGTCACACATCAATAAATTTCAAAACCGTCAATTTCGAATTCTGAAATTTCAAATTATGCCCTCTACAAATTTATTTATAAATTCCAAGTCTGTTGAATCGCCCAACTATAAATTACGATATCACACAATTTTCCGCATTCATAATTCCAACATCACAAAATGGGCAAGTGTCCACTTTTCTTTATAAATTAAAGATTTTATCAAGTCACCCAGCAATTAGTTTCAAAACCATGAATTTCGACTTCTGAAATTTCCAAATGAGGTCCTCTGCAAATTTATTTATAAATTCCAAGTTTACCA
This sequence comes from Andricus grossulariae, assembly GCA_011634705.1. Taxonomy (NCBI): domain Eukaryota; kingdom Metazoa; phylum Arthropoda; class Insecta; order Hymenoptera; family Cynipidae; genus Andricus; species Andricus grossulariae. The sequence goes on along the minus strand of JAABKJ010007545.1, from coordinate 186,285,126 downwards.
AGTCGCCCAACTATAAATTGCGATATTACAAAATTTCCCAGATTCGTAATTCCAACATGACAAAACTGGTATGTGTCAACTTTTCTTTATAAATTGAACATTTATCAAGTCACCCAGTAATAAATTCCAATTCCGTCAATTTCGAAGTCTGAAATTTCCAAATTGTGCCCTCTACAAATTTATTTATAAATTCCAAGTTTTTTAAATCGCCCAACTATAAATTGCGATATTACAAAATATTCCACATTCGTAATTCCAACATTACAAAACAGGCAAGCGTCCACATTTCTTAATAATTAAAAAAAATTATCAAGTCACCCAGAGATTAACTTCAAAACCATCAATTGGGAATTCTGAAATTTTTAAATTTGGCTCCCTGCAATTTTATTTATAAATTCCAAGTTTATCAAGTCACCCAACTATAAATTACGATATTACCACATTTTCCACCTTGATAATTCCAGCATTACAAAACTGTCAAGTGTCAACTTTTCTTTATGAATAAAAAAATTGATCAAGTCACCCAGCAATAATTTCCAAAACCGTCAATTTCGAATTCTGGAATTTCCAAATTAGGCCTTCTACACATTTATTTATAAATTCAAATTTGTTAAATCGCCCAAATATAAATTGTGATATTACAAAATTTTCCGCATTCATAATTCCAACATTACAAAATGGGCAAATGTCCACTTTTCTTTATAAATTAAAAATTTTGTCAAGTCACCGAGCAATTAATTTCAAAACCATCAATGTTGAATTCTGAAATTTCCCGATTAGGCCCTCTGCAAATTTATTTTTATATTCCATGTTTACCAAGTCGCCCAACTATAAATTACGATATTCCAAAATTTTCCACATTCATAACTCCAATATTACAGAACTGCCAAGCGTTCGGTTTCCTGTATAATTTATAAATATATGAAGTCACCCAGCAATTAATTTCAAAACCATAAATTTCGAATTATTTCAAAATGAGGCCTTCTGCAGATTGATTTATAAATTCCAAGTTCATCAAATCGCCGAACTATAAATTACGAGATAAAAAAATTTTCCGCATTCATAATTTCAACATGACAAAACTAGTAAGTGTCCACTTTTCTTTATAAATTAAAAAATTGATCAAGTCACCCAGCAATTAGTCTCTAAACGGTCAATTTTGAATTCTGAAATTTCCAAATTATGTCCTCTATAAATTAGATCATAAATTCAAAGTTTCTCATGTCAGCCAAATGTTATTTTAGATATTACTAAATTTTTCAGGTTTACAATTTGAAAATATAAATTACAAATTTATCAATTCCCAAAAACTATTTCAATATTTTGTATTCAATTTTATTCAAATTTTATATTTTTATTTCTCAATTCAAAACTGCCGCTGAGACTCGAAGACTGGACTCGCGGTCGATAAGGAAAGGCGTCCCGATTTCGCGAGTGGCAATGTGTGTTTCGGACCAGTGCCAGTGATGCAATTCAAAATTGGAATTAAAAACATTTCTTGTAATTTAAATAAATAATTATTGAAAAATGCAAAAAAATTTATATAAATTGTACGACTTCTGATTTTAGACAAGAAACAAATTTATAACACATATATTCATAACATTTTATTTTCTTTGACTTCCGAAGAATAATTTATACTTTACAAGACATTTATTTTCGGAAGAAATTTGTTGAAAAAGTAATTCAAAATAATTTTTTATAATGTTTTTAATATTTTTTGTGTATTCTCAAAAGATCCAGTTTTGAATTGCGCCCAACTGCGATCAAACAGAGCACGATTTTGACAGGTGGCCTGCATGCCGTGTTTGCATTGCTGCTTACAACTACAGTCTTATGGTCTTCACATACACAGAACATTTCAAATTTGTACCCACTTTTCTCCATTGCGCGACGTATTAAGCAAAAATGAGATTCACCATCATCAAGTTGTGGGTCTTCGGATATAGGATGACGCCTGAAAATGCTTCTGTGATGTCAGAATTGTGAGTAGAAAATAAATTTGCGAACGGTTCTCGTCGTCAAAATGCTGTCTTCTGCTATCTGCAGATTGCTCCCTTTCGAAACATTTATAATTTCAGTAAAAATGATTGCCTCAGAAAAGGCTTCATTTCCCTACATTTTATTGATCCGAGGATCTCGCAAAACCCCGGATATTTGACAAGTTTTCTATCTTTCGTTCTCAAATATTTGAGAAAAATTATATATTGAGACAGTGCCGTACCTATACAAAAAATTCCAAGTCGAATTTAACCAACACCATTAAACTAGGTCTTTTCACTTCGTCGAGTGCTGAGGGGGAAAACGATGGCTCCAAATGCATCGGACTAAACTTTATTTTGCTAATATCTTCGTTATAAATAATAATAATGATAATTTTATTATTTCATTACAATGTTTTTTAAAAATAAAAACTAATTTCCAAATAGATTTATAGTGATAAAATTATTTTTACGAATATATTAAGAGGGAAATGCCTAATTCCATAAGATCTAAGTCCTAAGTCCATACGATCCCGTCTTTTTAATACAACTTTGAAACAAGGATAATGTTTTAGCCTGGAAAGAGCCCAAAGAAAGGGATTATTCGAAAGAGGACATATTTCTCAGCCGAAAAAAACAACTTATTTTCATTATTTTTCAACATGACCTATCCAATAGGCGCACTAATTTAATTGAAAACATTTTTCGCCACCAACAATTGAAGGTAGAATTTACTCTAGGGTAAAATAGCAGGGGTTGGCGCAGGTCAGTGAAAAGTTAGGAATTTTGAAAGAAATGGCAAAAGTCAGGGAATTTCTAGATGAGGCACTTTAAGTAACGATTAAGAATGATTAATTTAAAATTAATTTTTTTTTCTTTCCATTCATAAAAGATTATAAATTCATATTAAAAATGTTATAAGATTCGAATTCCGTTACTGAGAAAAGTGGATTATACGGACTGGTGTTATAACTAGAGGATAATACACCGTAATGAAAATAATGTTACCGTGTACCATTTGAAGCTAGATTAGATTAATGTATCTTGGATTATAGAGTTTAATATCTGGATTATATAGATTATAATATCAAAAATATTGCATACGTGCTGTTGGATCGAAGCGCCTCTAGGAACGTGTGGTGCTACTAAGAATCCCATCGGAAGCAACAGGACGGAAATTCTCCGTCCCTAAAGGTCGTTTGAGAGCTTTTTCTTTGATTTAATTACGAAGTTTCATTTTTTAATGTCAATAATGCCATCAAAAATAATGTTTTCCCTCACTTGCCGGGAAAACCTGATATTAGCCTGTAGTTTTGAGTACCGGGAAATAGCCGGGATTTTTTTATATTTGTTCTTAATTTTGTAGTAAATATCGTTTCGCTCTTTGAAAACAATGTGGTTTGAGTTGTGGCTTAGTGTCACCAATTATCTTAGTTTAAACATCAAAGATAATGCGACCTCGTCGGATGAGTGGCTAGAAGTTTTATTATATCTATTTTGTTTAGCCTCGATGGCTGCACGTGTTTACGCACTCCTGGTTTATGTTTACAAACTGGTGAGTCAGCAGTCTTTTTGAGGGTTCGAATCTTCTGATTTGCGAATTTATAAATTAATGTAAATTAAATGCACAAATAAAATTTTTCCTCTTTATATTTCAGTCTGAAATTTTCAGGAACTGTTCGTAAAACACTTCGAAATTTATCCATACATTTCTCATACAATTGAGGATGTAATGTTTCATTTTTTTATCTCGTATCCGAGACCTAGCTACAAGTTCGTGACTTTTTCACGGATAAATTTTTTCCGTGTAAAGATGTCGTCACGATATCGTAAAGACGTCGCCAAATTTTGTGCCCACTGGGATGTATATTGCCAATACAAAGCAATCGATTGATTGTACGAAAAACAAGAAATTGTGGAAGCAAATAAATAATTACTTCTGCCTGTGAAATATTATTTGAGTGAATGGACGAGGTCTTTAAATGAATGAAATTAGAGATTTGAATTTAAAAATCAGCCAGTTGATATGATCTAATATAACTTCAATTCTAATAAATATTTTCTTAATTGAAAGTAATGTCGATCGGATAAAATAAAAGTTTTTTCAATGGATAGATTTGATTTCTTGTTTCAGAGAAGCGTACTGTAAACTTTAATAAATATTTCCTGGCATCAAAGAAATTACAGTTGACGAGAATAGAAATGGTTTTGGTTCAAATTAACGATCTATTATCTCAAAAAAATATTTAGCAGATTCTGTAAAACATTATTCGAGTGTAAGAACGATAATATTGATTGAAAGAAAACGCTTTGCAATCTTTCTAAGCCACTATATGAAAAATAAAGGTCACGTGATGTTGTGTGTCACGCTGGCGCATTGCCAAAAGAAAGACGGGTGGATGAGTATGAACGCACACTATTGCATGGACTACAAAACTTCTTAATATATATCTATACATTTTTCCAAGGTATAATTTTCCTGAATAAGGGGCCACTCAAGTATTAAGTATCGCATTTTTAGAGCAATTCTGATCCTTCCTCCCTTCAAAGTATTATATAATACTTAAAAAAAAAACCTTTCATTATCCGTCTGTGAATGCTCAAATTGTAATTAACTAAGTTTATTAAAAGTGGTAGAAAATTAGGAATAAATAAAGCGGGGTGCAAAGAAGGCTTTATTCCCCCCCCCCCAAATAGCTGCCCTACAAATGGTTCCTTTTGGTGTCAAAATGTCCACTGAATATTGGCATTACACAAGAACTCCAATATAAGGCCAGTTTCGGGGGTTGCCTCGCAGTGGCCGTGGCACTTAAATCGTCGTTGGAGGAATGGTGCGTGGTGGCGACGCATTGTTGACACTGCCTGTGCGCTGAGAAACTACGTGGGCCAGCAGTTCTAGGAAGAACTAAATCAGTCGGCCTTATATTGGAGTTCTTGTGTATGTGTACTAATATTACATTCAAATTGAAACGCTTCAAATTCCTAATATTTCACGTAAAAATATTGCATTTCAACCAAATATATGCATTTTTAACCAAATAGTTGAATTTTCAAACAAAAAGATTAATTTTCAATGAAAAATGCAAGTTATTATTCAAACCAAAAAATATTTTAATAACAATCTAATCTTAATAACAATCTAAAAAATAAACTTTCTACAAAACAGTTAAATTTTCAACCCTAAAATATGAATTTTCAACAGAAAACTTTATTTTCTACTAAAACAGTTGAATTTTCAACCTAAAAAGACGAATTTGCAACAAAATAGTTGAGTTTTCAACTAAAATAATTATCTTTTTAACCAAATAATAAAGTGTTCAACTGAAAAATATAAATTCTCAAGGAAAAATGTAATGCACGATATTTAAAACAAAAAATATTTTTATTCTAAATCTTACACAGTTTAATTCAATCAAAAACGAAGAATTTTCAACAAAATAGGTACTTCCTGAACCAGAAAGATGAATTGACAACTGAAATGATGAATGTTCAACCACAAAAATGAATCTTCAACAAAATAGTTCAACTTTGAAGCTGTTAGTTGAATTTTCTTAATTGATCAGCTTGTAAATTCTACGATAACACAGGCCTGTAAATAATGGGGTCATGTCAGTTGTTGGATAGCGGAGGGTTATTCCCGAAGTAATTTTTTGCGTAGAATCCGAATCCGGGGTCAAAATTGGTCTGTCACGCCGCAGGATTTTGAGATATTTGCGGTTATGCACCCAAAAAATGGCGTTTCTGGCTATTTTTGAGGTTATATACAGAATGCATAACAGTTTCTTGGCCTTTCTCTTTAGTAACATTATTTATTGTAAGTACTACTCTTACTCTTTAATTTGAGAGATGCAGAATGCAATTACGATAAAGCTACGCTAATTTGAAGTTACGAGATATTCTCAATATTTTGTATTGTATCAATATTGTATATCACGTTACTAAATTAAAAACGAGAAGGAAAATGGTACCAAAGATATGAAAAGGATTTAGAAAGTGTAAGTACTATAATAAAATTATTAGAATCATGTATGGATTACGTAAGTAAGGGATAAAGTTAATTTCAGTAAACAAAATATTGTAGGTTATTATGTGCAAAGTTTTTATATTTCATGAGTTCAAAACACAAGTTTGAAACTTCGAACGCGTGTTGACGTCGTTTTACTTAGCAATCGCCAGTACGCATGTGCGCGATCCTGGTACCATGTTTTCAGTCCCACTCCCCACTTACAGGGAGACCACTCCTTACTATTCCTCCGTGCCAACAACCAACAACTGACATGACCCCATAATTTGTAGACCTGTGTTATCGTAGAATTTACAAGATGATCAATTAAGACGTTAAATTCTTCATGAAGATGATGTTTAATAAAAAAGTAACATCAGAATCGTGTAGAGAATCCTCAAAAACATAAATAATAACCTATCAGTGCAATACTAGATCATCGTACTTTTCAAAATTCACCCATTTCAATTTTAATTGAAAAATGAAAACTTGTGAAAGGGAGAAAGAGAAAATGTAGAAAAATGGACATGAAAATGCAGAACTTTAAAATTGTAACCATTCAAAATTGGTGAAAATATTCGATTTCTGAGGTATTAATTTTACATGAAAAATACAGTGGTAATTTTTAATAATGCTACTTTTCAAAGAATAAATATTCTTAAAGTACACGAAATAGTGATACATATACAAGAGTAGAATTTTCTAATTCTATAACCATGATTTGAAAGAACACCGTTAACTGCATTTCGGATAAGTCCCTTGAGCCGCTTTCCGTTAACTGCGTTCAGGTGACTTATCCAAATTATGGCAGATTACAGCTCATTGTTCTGTATGAGATTTACGAGTCGAGGCTTACGGAAAAGTTAAATTGTCTATGAGGCATACTCCCTGATGGCCTAAAGATTTACGAGTCGAGGCTTACAGAAAAGTGAAATTGTCTATGAGGCACACTCCCTAATGGCCTGATGACTTCTTAGATAGCATGAGATATACAGATTTAAGCGAGGCTTTCAAAATTTGAAGCTATAAAATCAGTTCCTAAACCAGCTTGTCGAAGAACAGTTCACAGTCTTTCTTAGTCAATTGGTGTGTACGGTTGTACGGAGATCTTGGGCGAAATGGCCGAAAATCGTGAAAATATCGAAGGCAATATTCTTTGTGAAATACCGCCCAAGCGAGCCAGAACATATACGAGTTATATCCAAAAGGTGATCCCTCGCGTGTTGAACATATTGAAGAATTAAAACAAATTTGGAGACAGTTACGAGAGGGCGGTAAAGAGCTTTCAACGTCAGACCCACATGCATTGACGGAAGCATCATTTGAAGTAAGCTACGTAATTGCAAAACACAAGGAACCTTTTTCTGACAAGTTCGGGCAGCTGCTCTTTCGTGGTTTCCAAATGACGCTTTCAGAGGTCAATTTTTAAGAACAATCAATAATACCGCATTATCTGGCAATACAGTTCAAAGAAGAATTGAGGCAATGGGGGAAAATGTCCAAGAGCAGTTATCACAAGATTTGGAATCATGTGCATGTTTTTCGCTCCAATTAGATGAATCCACGGACCAAACGAAAATCGCACAATTAAACGTGAATGTGCGATTAGTATTTCCTGACTGTACTGTAAAAGAGGAGTTCCTCACACTTATTCCTTTTAAAGAGCAGACACGAGGAGAAGATATTTACGGCGAATTGAAGGAATACATCAATTTGATTCAGATGCCACTCCAAAAGCTTGTATCGATAACGACTGATGGTGCTCCTGCAATGTTAGGTAAAGAAGCAGGATTTATTGGATGCTGTAGACGTGATGATGATTTCCCCAGTTTCTTGTCTTTTCACTGCATTGTGCACCAAGAAGCGTTAGGCGCAAAAAATTCCATGCATGTCGAAGAAGTTTTTGATGTGGTAACTCGAATTATTAATTCTATAGTGCCATATGCACTCCAAAACAGACTTCTTAAAAAACTCATGGAGGAACTTGAGGCCAATGACAGTAGTTTAATACTGTTCAATGGCGTCAGGTGGCTCAGTCGAGATGTTTTTCCGCGATTTTTCGAACTGCTGGAAAAAATCAAGCTTTTTTTTTTGGATAACCGTGGAGACGAGTGGGAAGAGCTTCAAGATCCAGAATGGGTAATGACTTTGGCATTTTCAGTGGACGTGACGACCGAGTTGAACAAAATCAACAAAAAATTACAGACGAAGAACGTCAGCATTTGGATTTTAATGTCTCACATCGACCGTCTTAAACTAAAAATCGATGTTTGGATTAACCAAATTAAAGAAGGAAAAATCGTCCCAGATGATTTCGAGAAACTAACAGAAGTTCTTGCTGATTATAACATTCAGTGTTGCTCCGATAAATTTCTTGAAATATTGAACTCTTTAAAACAAGCTTTCAATCAAAGATTTGAAGAATTTTCGGGAATCAAATCACTCTGCGCATTTGTAACCAATCCTTTGAAACATCGAGAAGGTAAGGAAGTAATGGAATCGGCAGAGAAGATGTCAACTTTGTTTTCAGTGCCGAAACAAAAAGTAGTTCGTCAACTCGTGAATTTATCTTTGCAGTTGAATCTTCAAGGAAAATGTTACGAACATATTTGGCTTCTCCTTGAGCTTCCAGTATTTCCGGATGTAATATTTGTTTACCACTGTATGCTGCCAATGTTTGGATCAACAGTTCTTTGTGAATCCATTTTTTCTTTAATGAATTACACGAAATTCAAGTTGAGAATTAGGCTCAAAAGTGAGAGTCTCACAGAAGAGTTCAGACTGGCAGCTTCATCGTGCACTCCAGACATCAAAAAGTTGTCACAAGAAACTGGTTCATATACTTTTCACGAGTAATAATAATTTAAAACAAATTTTTAAAAAATCGGCCCTTTTTAGAGACACCAAATAGTTCAAACGTGGAATACCTCTTTCATTCGTAAGAACATGTGTACTATTTTTATTTCATGCAGGTTATTTCAATGTCAACATTGCATCTCCTATGTTTCTTGCTCGCTTTTCGCGTAAAGAAGCTCAACTTATATGTTGTTTTTATTTTTAAAGGTAACATTTATTTTTTAAAAAATACATATTGTTAATAGGAAGGTAGCTATCGCAACTGACGTGAAAAGAAGGTTTCGCATTTGTAATAACAGCGAAAAATACATTGTAGTTAAAAAATAATGTCCCATGTATTTTCAAATTTTTAATCTTACAGTTTTGAAAGTTTGATAAATTTATGAATACAATTTTTCAAATATTAATTTCAAACACTTGAAATATAAAAGAGCTCAGATGCTTGGATTTTCTATTTCAGTTTTTAATACTTACATTTCACAATTTTTTACGTTTGTAAGTTTGAATTTTCATAACCTGGAAAAATATTTCTTAACCCGTAAAAGGCCAAAAATGTTGATCCTGTTTTTAGAGGCACCATTAAAGAAGGCAGTTTTTTAATTTAGAATAATTTGTTATTGTTTATTGAATTTCGAAGAAAATGACATACGGAAATTATTTCAAATGTTTTTAATTTCAATTTTTTCGATTTTTACTGTTTTCCACATTTTTGGTTATCAAAGCAATCAATTATTTTTATTTAAAATACTTTTTTTTTACTTGCATAATTTCATTTTAAAGAATGCATGAAAAAGGGAGTTTTTAGACATTTTTAAATTTTTTTCCGCTTCAATTTTTTTTTCAGTTTTTAGTTAAAATCGTTTTCTTAACTTCTTCATTATATATAGACAGTGGTTTATTGGAATTTTCCACGAAAATTTGATACAGAAAAAAAAGAATATTTTATTGCGCGTTATAAATAAATTGATGAAGAAAATTTATTTTTTGGAATTGACACTGTTTATCTAATTGAAATGCAGAGTTTTGCTATTAAATGTGATGAGATTAATAAAACGATTTTTATAAACAAATTTAGATTTTTACTATTATTCAAAGATGACGCTTTTTTACGGAATAAACAAAAAAATTCCAAATGATTTTTTTAAAGATAATTTACATATTCACAAGAATAATTAATTATTTAAACAATTTCCGTTAACAAATTCAGAGTTTTTTTTACGAACAGACTTAATCTTTTTAAGGAATTAACTGAGATTGTCTTTGCAAAATATCCTAGCAAAAAGTTTTAGAAAATACATTCTTAGTTGATTCTGTAAAAGAATTAAGCGCATTCTTTAAAAAATATCCAGACTCTGAATTTGTTTATAAAAATTGTTTAAACAATTTGGTAAATAACATCGATTTTCAATTAGTCGTGATAAAATATTAATTTCTTAAGTATTTTATTTTAAAATTTTATTTTTTCATATATTCTCGGGCACTGTAAATTATTTATAAATAAATTTTCTTTTTATAAATCTGAAAATCTTAAAAAAGTGGTACTTCTGAAATATTTGAAAAATGTGAACTTTATTGTTATATAAAAAGTAATGCAAATTATTCATCAGAAATTCAAACAAATCAATCTTGTAGGAATTTAGAAAGGTTTCATTTTTTTTTAAATTTCCAAATCGAATGAACAGTAAATTCCCGCGCCTGTAGGCATACTGCCCAAACTACTTGAAGGCAAAGCGGTTAAGCCGACTGGCGGGAAATTCGATTTTCAATTGCGCCAAGAGTATAATAATTATTTTCTTTTCTGATTATTTATTGATGAAAAAAAAATTCCATGAATCGTCATGAATCAGATCAAAAAATCTCTACGTCTTGCACGAAGCTGATGACATGTGAAACTGAATTAGAATCAGTAAATACATGGTTATTCCACCTGCAATCTGAAAAATACAATAATTATTTTATTTATTAAATTATTTGAATTATAAATCAAATAAACCGAATTTATTAAATTAATTAAGCAATTACAATGTTCAAATTGAGTAAATAAATTTAATTTATTATTTAATTCAATTTTGGTTCATCTTGAATTTTAAACAATAAAAAAAATAAGATTTTATAAAAATATTTGTGGAGTTACCTCATTTAAAAGCGAAGAGTCAATGGCAAGCCCTCGCGCATAAAACACATTGTCACGATGCAAAAGTTGTAAGGAAAATAGATGAAGCTAAAATAAAATGGTGATTAAACGACAATTTATTTAAACAATGTATAAATTTTGATTTATTTGAATTTATTCTTCACGTTAATTTATTTTATTTATTGTTAAACAATGTATACAAATTCATCACTAAACTTTCCGCTTTAGCTGTGTGAACTTAATTTTTATTAACAAATTGTATTAACCAGTAGACAAAATTTATGGATAATATTATAAACAAATTATGTAAACAAATGCACAGTGTCGACATTTATGAGGAGAAAAAAGTTATTTTTTCTTTCAATGTTCATAAAATTATGTTGTTACTGATGTGTAGTAATGAAAGCTTGTTATCTGATATTTTTCATTTATTTCATAAACAAAGTATATAAAAAATGTACAGTGTGCATAATTTGAGAAAAATAAAAAATAAACATTTCTCTCTCCTGACATATGCCGATTTTGTGCATTTGTTTATATAATTTATTTATAAAATGAGAAACGTAATTTAAGTTAATAAACAATTTTCATCCTATTTTCGTGAAAAATTCGTTGTTTCCTAATATTTAATATATTTATATACACATTTTTTATACTTCGCTTGAATTATTTATAACAAAAATGAATTTGAAATAATAACAATATTGAAATATTTAATATAATTGAAAATTTTAATATTCAATATATTTATATACAAATTTTCTGGATCTTAAGAAGTCTGCGAAAGCATTTCGATGGATGTAATATGGAAATTTTTTTTTCGAGTAAATTAGATGACAATTTTCTATCTGTTAACCTAAATTATTTATAACAAAATTAAATCTTATGAGTTACGAATTTTCTCAAGTTTAATAAGTCTGAGAAGCTACATCGATACATGTTAGAAAACAAAGAATTTTTGTTGTAAAAAAAAGTAGGAAAATTGTTTATTTGTTTTTTGCGAATATATCTAACAATTAAGAGCTTAACAATTTTTTTTAAATTTATTTTTCTTGTAAATTTTTTTTTTAAGAAAAAGCAAAAAGTCAACAAAAAATTTATATATCGCTTTTTGAGTTTATTTAGAATATATAAATTGAATTATTTTTTTGAAAATTTCCGTATTTTGTTTAAACTATGTCTTTTGTGGTAGAATATTAATCTTCTTGGTGACTTTTTCAACTTTTTGGTAGAAAATTTAACTATGAGGTTAAAAATTTCATTTAAAAATAAAGTATTTGGTTGTAAATGCATGTAATTTGTTAAAAGTTATATTTTTTTGATAAAAAATGTTGTTTTTTTTAATTGAAAATTAATTTTTTTAACTAAAAATTTAACTAAATTTTTGGTCGGAAATGTTTTTTATAGAAATTTTAGCTTTTTGCTTAAAAATTTATTTCCCTAACTTAAAATTGAACTGATATATTTTTTGTTGAAAATGTATTATTTTTTTCAGTTGAAAATTCATCTATTTTGTTGAAAATTTGTCTTTTTTTGTAATTGAAAATTTATGTGTTCTGTTAAAAATTATTCGTTTTGGTAAAAATGAATCTTTTTAGTTAAAATTTCATTTTTCAGTTGGAAACATTATTTTTTTATTTAAAATTAATGACTTTAACTAAAAATGCAACTATTACATTTTTCGTCAAAATTTTTTTGTTGATAGACATTAAATCTTT
>JAABKJ010007545.1:186078920-186272423 GCA_011634705.1 Andricus grossulariae | reverse complement strand
CAATTTGTTTGATTGAAAATTGAACTATTTCGTTGCAATTTATTTTATTCGCTTGAAAATTGATTTCCCTAACTGAAAATTGAACTAATATATATATTTTTTTTCAAATTTATTATTTTTTTAGTTGAAAAGCACCTTTTTGGTAAAAAATTCAACTATGAGGTTAAAAATTTCATTTAAAAATAGAATATTTGATTGAAAATGCATGTACTTTGTCAAAAATTATTCTTTTCTGGTAGAAAAATGTTGTTTTTTTTTAATTGAAAATTAATTTTATGATCTTCCGGGGTGAAAATTCCATTAAAAATTGAAATATTTGAGTGAAAATTCATGTATTCTATTAAAAATTATTATTTTGTGGTAGAAAATTAAGCTTTTATGGTTGAAATTTCATTTATTTGGTTTAAAATTAGTGTTATTTTTAAATTAATTGTTTTAACTAAAAATGTAACCTTTCAATTTTTCGTCGAAACTTTATCTTTTTTAATAGACATTTAATTTCTTTGGTTGAAAATTCATCTATTTGGTACAAAATTCAAGTATGAGGTTGAAGATTCCGTGGAAAAATAAAATATTTTGTCGAAAATTCATGTAATTTGTTAAAAATTATTCATTTTCATTAGAAAAATGTTTCTATTATTATTTTTTTAAATTGAAAATTAATTTTTCCTTGGCTGAAAATTATTTTTTTATTGAAAATTAATTTCTTCAACTAAAAATTTAAATAAATTTTTGGACGAATTTTTTTATAGACATTTAATCCTTTTGGTAGAAAATTCATTTTTTTGTTGAAAATTTAAGTATTTCATTAAAATTTTTTGTATTGGCCTAAGAACTTATTTCTCTAACTGAAAATTAAACTAATTTATTTTTTGCTGAATTTTTTTTTCAGTTGAAAATTTTGTTGTTGAAAATTTAACTATTTCATTAAAATTTTTTGTATTGGTCTAAGAACTTATTTCTCTAACTGAAAATCAAACTAATTTATTTTGTGTTGAATTTTTTTTTCAGTTAAAAATTTTGTTTTTGAAAATTCATGTGTTTTGTTAAAAATTACTTTTTTTGGTAGAAAATTAATCCTTTCAGTTTAAGTTTTATTTTTTGGTTGAAATTATTATTTTTATCTAAAATTAATTGTTTTAACTAAAAATTCAACTATTGCATTTTTCATAAAATTTTTTTGTTGACAGAAATTAAATATTTTTGGTTAAAAATTTAACCATTTCATTGAATATTAATTTTATTCAGTTAAAAACTTATTTCTCTAACTTAAAATTGAACTATTATTTTTTTGGTAGCAATAAAAGCTTTCTGGTGGAAAATGATATTAAATTAAAAATATTTGCGTGAAAATTCATGTATTTCATTTTTAATTATTCTTTTGTGATAGAAACTTAAGCTTTTTCTTCGAAATTTAATTTCTTGTGTTGAAAATTAGTTTTTTTTTAAATTAATTTTTTTCACTAATAATGTAGCCCTTCAATGTTAGCCAAAAGTTCAAAATGTTTTTTTTCATTAAATTGTAACGATTTCATTTTTGCTACAAAATTGATATTTTTAATTTAGAAATTCAGTTATTTTATTAAAAACTAGTCTTATTTAATCGAAAAGTTGTAAGTTTATTCTTTTTTCTCCAAAAAATTCGTCTTTATGACTTATAGGCTCAACATTTTGCATGTTTTTTTTTATTGATTGAAAAATCTTTCTTGGTTGAAAATTGATTTCTTCTTTTGAAAGTTCATATTTTTTTGTTTAATTTAACAGTTCTTTACTGAAAACTGAAAACTTTCTGAATGAAGATGTCAATTATTACACTTTTTGTGAAAAAAATTTTTTTTATAAGATTGATCAGTTTTGTCAAAAATTTCACTATTTTGTTGAAAATAGGCTTTTTCTTGGTTGAAAATTAATTATTTTGACTGAAAATGTACTACTAAAACTTCAAAGTAATAAATCTTAATCAAATTAAACTCAATCCTTCATTATGTGTGTGAATTTGGCAATATTCCTTCCTTCGAGTTTTTTAAAATTACCCAATCGGCATTAAGGAAAAGCGACAAGAGTGCTTTAGAGATTTTCATGACACACCCATTTTATAGAGAAATGATGAAAGAAAAAGTTACTTTAAAAAAAGTTTTTTTCCTTTTGATTATCCTGATATCTATGTCATAAGGTGTGAATCAGTCTGAAATAAAAATATGTCTCTATTTTTTTAATGCTTTGTCAATGAGTAAACCAATCCGCTGGTATTGATTGACAGCTTATATCTTTTTATGTGTCTTTCACAAAAATAATTGTTGTTTTTAATACCTCTTCTTTTATTTTGATATCGAAGGTATTTAGAAGAACATAATGAACAGTGTTTCCAATTTTCTGTGCTTGTGTTTTAGCTTTTTCACAAACCCACACAATCAAAAGCAGCTTCAAAATGTAGAACATCATCGTAACAAGAAGATTGAAATCCCAAATCTGCTCCTGAACATTAGCATATTGATCCAAGTGTTTTAAAATGTAGAAGTAAAGGCTGAATGTAATTTCCGAAAAAGTCATTACAACTGTAGCAACAGCATGCAAACCATATGTTGAATTCAGCTTCTTCAAAACATCGCTAACTTGATGATGATGTTTCTGAAGATTTCGAAGTTTCATCAAAAGCAATACATTGTTTTGCTCATGATAGTTTCTTCTCAAAAGGTGAGGTTCTTCATTCAACATCGTTTTTTCGAAACTTTTAAGCGTTTCTTGAATTCTTTCGAAACAAATTTTGATGACAAAAGCGCAATTAATGTACTGCATGTCCACTAAATACACAACCATTGTTATGTACAAATATGTCATTGCTCTCAGGCTTATGTGAATTTCAGAGGCATACACATTAGGCAAATGAATCATCAGAAATATAAAACCCAGAAGATCCTTAGCATGCACAAATTTGGCAATTCTGTTGAAAGATTCAGCCGGAAGGTTTGATGATACGACCATTATATTTCGTAAAAAAATCATTCTTGGGGCGCGAAACACATACGTGAAGATCATCACGAATCCGCCGAATAGAAGATAACAATTATTTTTTAGCATTCCGGGAACATTAAAGTTTCCCGATCCTGTGTAGCCATAAACATCCATTTCGAAAAGTAAAACAAATATGTAAATTGTGAAAAATGTTGCCAATAGTGTAGAATAAAGTTGTCCGAATTTTGAATAATTAAGAGTTTGTATTCCATGAAGGCGACAAAGAAAAAAGCTGGGTCGCATTAGAGAAAAAAAATCTGAAGCACGAAATAATTTCCACTTGTTACTACGTTTTTCTTTATACATACTCATCATGATTTTTTAAATTTAAAATATATTTTGCTGTTACGAAAACCGCACATAGGCCTTTCAAGTTTAGTGTTGCTAATCCAATAAGACAAATAATAAAAAGCTATGATCATCAAACGTGTGGATCAAACAAACTAATCTTGATAGTGCACTTCATTATAATCGACTTTATAATGAATTACACGGAAAGTAACCATATTTATAAAATTTAATTTGCACATTTTCATTAGAAGATTAGAGTATGTAGTTTCGATTAGTTACCAAGCCTTGAAATATATTTTTGAATTTGATTGATTATATAATGTCATCGAAAACATACTCATTTTTTATTAAATTCAATTAAAATAGTCTTCCGTATGATGTGAGATAAATAATATAATGGCAGATGCTAGATACAGTTGTATTAAATGATTGTCTTTATATTGATTTTAGCTTTCCCTATAGCAGAAGAATAATTATTGAATAGAAGAATAATTGCAGAATAGTCCATTTAAATTATAATGTTTCTGTTGGAATAAAACATATCCAGAATTTGTTTTTGCTCACAATTTTTGGATGGACGTTTTATTAAAAGACTGAAACGATATTATCAGTGAAGCCTGTTGAAAATTTTTTGTATTTTGTTAAAAAAATTCGACTTTTGTACAGAAAGTTGATCTTACTTAAATATTCATTTTATTGGTTTAAAATGCATTGCTTATTCGGTTGAAAGTTAATCTTCTTTCTTAAAAATTCATATTAAAAGTGAGTAACCACACAAAAGGACGAAGTTTCAAGAACATAGTTGAATTTTCAAACAGGAAAGATTTTGCAATTAATAGAGAAAACAAAAATTGTCATCCAAATTGTTGAATTTGCATTTAAGAAATATAAATTTCAAATAAAAAATGGAATAGTAAAATTTATAGATAAATAAATGAAGTTCCAACCAAAAGAGAAGAATTTCCCAAAAAATAGTTCACTCAGAAAAAAAATTTAACAAACAAAAATTTAACCAAGGATATTAATTATATCTGTCAAAAAGTGAAATTTTCAATTAAATACATGCATTTTTATCCAAATAGCTTAATTTTTAACAAAAAAAGATACATTTTTAACCAAAAGTAGAATAGTTATATCTTCAGTTGGAAACAATTATTTTCAGTTAAAAAAAGAATGAATTTTCAACAAAATATTAAAATTTAACCAAAGAAATAAATTTTCAACTGAAACAACGAATCTTCAAACGGGGAAGCTTTCAAAGTGAAATTATTTTCAATTTAAAACTTTTCAAAATAAAGCTTAACAAATTATCAATGGTAATAATATAAAAAAAGTTTAGAACGTACAAAAGAATTTTTTTTTCAACAATATTTTATGTAATCCAGTCTTATTACAATCGCTTCTTACCACTTTTTTGAAAATAGTTGAATTTCAATAAATTATACCTTTCTTTTGGGAAAGACTTTACTTACAACTTTACTGTTTCCAGTTTTGAAAATAAGTAAATAAAATTAAAATACAGATATTTGTTTAGAAAATGTTTTGTCAAAAAAAAAATTATTTCTACTATTGCAGCCACAGAATAAATCACTCTTAAAATAGGAAAAATCGAAGTCGTAGAGAATATTTTTCTGGAAAAAATAAGTCATCACTTATAAAAATTCTACTAAGAAAATATTCAAATGCAAAAAAGAAATTATTAAAGTAAGTTTTTTTAGTGATAAAAAAAATTGATTTGAAATTATGTTTTTATTTGAACTAATATCATTATAATTATATTTTTGTTATTCTTCAAATCATAGAAAAACTATTTTTTTGCAAATATATTATTTTTGGCAGGACAACGATCATAAACACCGTTTAACTTCGACAATAAATTTTTTCAAGTTTTATTAATTAAAAAGCACGTAGATTTCTGGTTAAAAAACATAAGTCTACGATACGCTATCATTTTCAAAGCTCTAAATTGAAAAAATAAATAAAAGAATTTGTAAATTTTTGAAATTGTACATTTTTGAAATTAGAAGTTCAATTATTTTAATTTAACGTCCTTTTGAATTAATAATTGTTCACTTGTTATTTAGAAAAAAATTTTGAAAATTCACTGAAAATTAAACATCTTTTTAGTGAAACAATTCAAATCGTGACGGTATAAATTTACTGGTAGCTCTCTGGAGTTAAAACAATTTAAGTCTTTCTATCAGAAAAGCAGGATTTAAAATTGAATGAAAGTGTTTTATTACCGAACAGATTTAGACTCTTGTTGTAAAATCAATTATTTTTTAATTTTTAGTTCTCGAACTTAAAATGAATGTTGACAATCGCGAATCAAGTTATATTTACAGTTGATCAACTTTAATCGTTTTTTATGAAGAGTTTTCAATCCCAAACGCTTTCAATTTTTCATTACTTAAGGCAGTTGTTGGGCCAAAAATCAGGTATCTGAAAGAAGAAACTTGTCTATGACTTAAAAAACTAAAATTTCCTACAATTCTGCAGTTTTCAATTTTGAAAATGAGTAACTAATCGTCAAATATTGTTATTCGTTTAAAAATTTTTTTCTGAAAAAATGGTTTTAACTATTTCATCCATAGAAAAATTTACTTATCAACTTGGAAATAGTAGAGTGCTGTTACGTCCTAAAGGGAACAAACTTACTTGGTTAAAAATAATTAACCAAAAAGGCTTTCTCGTTTTTGAATGAAATCTAGGACTTCGAAACAGGGATGAGAATAACTTTCGAAGGTTGAGATAACCACACAATAATCTACAAATCAATCGGAATACAATTGTATATACAGTAAGGACAAGATTTTGGTAGTCATAGGGTTCTTGCGTGTATAAAAAATTGCCGCAAATGCAACCCGTAATGCACCCGAGTTTGGAAAAAGATATTTGCGCAAGAGCCATTTTTGAATTCTCGCATTTCATTGGTCGACTGCCATGATGAATTAACATAGGTGCAATAGAGCTCTCCAAGTTGTGACGTCAGACAAAATGACGGTGACACTGGAGGCCAAACAAAGCCGGCTAATACAGTAGTTTTGCATAGGATATCGTGTTTTTGTTAGTTATTATACGTTTAAAAAGTGTCAAGTGCATATTTCGAAAGTTGGAGCATTACAGTAAAAAGCCGATATGTTGAGAAAATAAAGGTAATAAGTGGTTGTGATCCTTAAGACCTTAAAAATACGGATTTTACCATCGACATCAGAGATGCGTTGTTCAAAGAGGAGTTAGTGGACATTTGGAATTATTTTGTTTTGTCTCCCAATTTTTGCAATGGCGAGCAAGTAAAAGCATATAAAACCTTAGAAGCATCTAAGTTTTTCGAAGCTGGTTTTGTCTCAAATTTGAAATGCAAGGAAATAAACCAGAACTTTCTAGTGATGGGCGAGGTAAGTATATATTTTTGCATATATAAATTAAGGTGCCTATATAAATCAAGGTGACAATAAAAACGTATTTTTCTATCGAAGAGAATAAAAATTACGATCTCTTTTTCAAAACAGAAACCCGCTGTGGAGCGAAAATATTTTAATTTTTGAGTAAAATGATGAGATTCACTTTTGTGGCGAAGCCGTGCCGGTTTCTATATTCTCTGTAGAAAAATTTTCCTCTAGTTCTACAAGTACCTCGCTGTTCTCTGGATATACTACTGCTGGGCTCGTTTCGTTTTTTAGCTGAAACAAAATTAATCACGTATGATCATGGCAATCATCTAGATGTCTATTTGGTATCTTTAAAAAACAGAACAAATTCCATCCGATCAAGCTAAGATTTTTCTCATAGTAAGTCAATTTGATTACAAAAACTTATACATTCGACTGTTTGTGCATATGCTTACCCTTTTCGTACACCTTTCGTGCCGGTCTACTGTGGGCTTCCTTTTAATACTGAAACCGACCTCGTATCCAAGATTAATATATGGTACCCAATCTGGATTATTTTTATCAGTCACATCTGCCGGCTTTCCTAAAGAAAGAAACCAAAATATTAGTAAAAGAATATGAAATAAAGTGTACTCTAAAAAGAAATAGTGAAATCAGTAATAGTTTAAAAATTTTGAATACACAAATTTAAATTTTCAACTAAAATTATGAATCTGCAACCAGGAAAATGAATCTTTAACAAAGTAGGTAAACTTTTAACTCAAAAGGACAAATTTTCAACCAGAAAGATGAATTTTAAATCAAAATGATGAAATTTACAACAAAAAAAAGAATTTGTAACAAAGTAGTTCAATTTTCAAACCAAAATTCAACATTTTTAATCAAAAAGACGAATTTTCAACAAATAAAGCTTTTTCAAGCAAGAAAGAAAAAACATTCATTCAAATTGGTAAATTTTCAAGCCAAAGACGAATTTTTTATAAGACAGTGCATTTACAACCAAAAAGATTAGTTTTCTACCAATGAAGACGAATTTTTAACTAAAAAGATCAATTTTCAACAAAAAATGGAAAAGCTACATTTTCAGGGAAAAAAATGAGTTCTAAATAAAAAAAAACCTCAGAGATGAATCTTCAAACAAAAAAATTAAGTTTTAACAAAGTGGTTCAACTTTAACCAGAGTACATAGTTGAATTGACAACTTGAAAAGAAAAAATTCTGCCAAAAATGGAATAGTTGCATTTTCAACTTAAAAATAATTTTAAAAAGTGAGTTTTTAATTGTGTAGTTAAACTTCCAGCTAACGAAATGCATTTTGAACAAAAATATTACGTAAAATTCAAATTTGTCACTTATGGGGTTTTCTTTGGGGACCCATAAGAGTGGTTTAAAATTATTGAATCTCAAAATTTATGATAGATTCTTATTCTCTGACAACATTTTATTGCGTTTAAATATTAGATTTAGAAAAAGCGGACTTTTTCCCATGTTAAATCAATGGGAAACTTCATGGTCTTTGCGCCACTCCTGAATATTAACCAATTTTGCTCCATTTTGGAGATTCTTTCCTTTGACATTCGAAAAAAACTGGGGTGGGGGGGTTCATATTAGCTTTTTCACATAAAATAGCTTTCTTGAGTACTAAAGAAAGCTATTTTACGTAAAAAACTAATATGAATATGTAGAAGCATGAGCATTAGTTACAAGAGTCACCGCGCCCCGCACTGACACCATACCCCACTTTCCCCTATACTTGGTAGAAAGTTAAACTACATTGATTCATTTTCTTTTTTGGTTGTAGATTCATAATTTTAATTGGAAATTCTTTTTTTTTAACTAACGCCCGTAGTGGAAATTTAATCTTTTTGGCAGAAAATGTAACTATTTGATTAGAATTTCATCTTTTTTTATTGAAAATTCGCCTCTTTGGTTGGAAATTTAGTTAATTTGTTAAAAAATCTTATTCATTGGATTAAGATTAATTTTTTAACTGAAACTTTAACAATTGTATTTTTGGTTGAAAATTTATCTGTATTACTTGAAAATTTAGCTATTGGATTAAAAATTCATGTATTGTTAAAAATACTTTTTTTTATTTGTTAAAATTAATTTTTTATCTGAAAATGCAACTATTACATTTATGGTTGAAAATTTATCTTTTTAGGTTCAAAATCCAACTAATTTATTAAAACTTCATTTTTATTATTGAAGATTCATCATTTTAGTTGAAAATCTAACTATTTTGTTAAGAAATAGTTTTTTCTGTTTGAAAATTGATTTTTATGACTGAAAATTTAACGATTTCGCTGAAAATTCAAGTATTTTGTTACAACTTCATCATTTTTAGTACAAAACTAATTTCCTTGGTGGAAATTTCATCTTTTTGGTAGAAGATTTAACTATTTGGTTGAAAAATCATTTTTAGGTTGGAAATCCACGTCTTTGATTGGAAATTTAGCTATTTTGTTAAAAAATCTTATTTTTTTAGTTTCAAATTAATTTTTTAACCGAAAATGCAACTATACCACTCACGATTGAAAAGAGCATAGCCGGGTTTCCATGTAAAAACTGCCTCCTAGCCAAATCAGATTTCGTATCAACTATTCGAAGGTACTTGGTTTAGGATTGTTTTTTGCAAATTTTCAGCTCGATAGCCGCCATCAAGGGACATATCCGTGAATTTTTCGCAAATTTTGTCGTGCAAAATTCACAATGTAAAAAAATTTCAAAAATTTTTGCACGCAATTTTTTCATTAAAAAAATCCGTAAGCAAAGCCGAGTTTTTCATCATTAATGATTCTCACAAAGACGCATATATACTAATTATTTCAGTTTGTTAAACAATGTGGACGATACCCAAAAATAACGATAATTGTCAAATTCCGTGGTTAATTTCGATTGTTTTGCCAGATCCATACGTCTATTTTAACCACATAATCGAAAGGCAATTATACCAGCGGAACATAGAGTTTTTTTTCGTAAAATTTTCTTCTTGTTGTTTTTTTGTAATTGAAAATTGAGTGTTTTTTTGCGTCTGTAAAATGCAACACGCTAGCTAACAGTGTATGCCGGGTTGCAGTCACTCGGTCTAGTTCCAATGCTCACAAAATGATAATTTTTTGAAAATATACATAATATAATATCAAATAAATATGATATTATTTTTAAGTATCGTCCACATTGTTTAAGAATCTGAAATAATTAGGATATATGCTTCCTTGGGGACTCATTAATCTTGAAAAACTTGGCTTTGCCTAAGGATTTTTTTGATAAAAAGATGGCGTGCAAAATTTTTTGCAATTAATTCTATTTTGAATAAGGAATATCGCACGAAAAAATTGGCGAAAATTTCACGGAGGCGTCCCTTGATGTCAAGAAGTACTATGAATTTTATCCGATTTTCCGATGATTAGTTTAGTTCAGAATTGCGAAAAACGAAATTCACATAATTAACGATTACGCATCCAATATGGCGACTATCGACCTGAAAATTTTCAAAAAACAATGCTAAACCAAGTGCCTTCGAATAGTTCATACGAAATCTGATTGGATACGAATCTTTAGTTGGAAATTTAGCTATTTTGTTAAAAAATCCTATTTTTAATTGAAAATTAATTTTTAACGATTCTATTTTTGACTGAAAATTTATCTTTATTCGTTGAAAATGCATGTATTTTGTTGAAAATTCGTCATTTCGATGTAAAATTAATGTTGTTGGTTGAAATTTCATCTTTTTTAGTTAAAAATGCAACTGTTTGGTTGAAGATGAATCTGTTTTTGTTCAGGGTGCAACTTTTTGTTGAAAATTCGACTACTTGTTCGAAAGCTGTACTATTTTGTTAAAAAATTTTTTTGTTTGGTTGAGGATTTATCCTCAATTGTCTAATTGACAATTGTCTAAAATATTGTCCTTGCCTATTTTTTCTATTATTTTAGATATTAGATATTGTGAAATTAAAAAATTGTATAATAACATTAATTTTATATTTGAATTTAAAAATTCCGTGAAACAATAAAATAATAATTGCGCATATAACGCACGTGCTTGTTTTTTATTTATTATACTCTTATTATCTCTTATTTAATAACTCTTATTTACTCTTGAATCAAGAAATTAATACGGTCAGGGTCGTCTTTTGATCAGGTGAAACACTTGTAAAAAGGAGAGGCCAAAATGTAGACTGGGAATGATAATATAAATTCTCTGTGCAAACCATAAAGTACATTACTCATTTACATTCGTTGGTCCATTTTAAATAACGCCCAGATATTTCCAAAACACGTTATTTAAAATTGCTCATAAAAATTCAAATGAGATTTTTAAAAAGAATTGCATAAAAAAAGCGTTTCGTAGCTTAAAATAGATATTTCTAGTAATTAAAAACACCATTTATTCCAAAAATTAAAATTTTTCAGCTCATAGAAATATATCAGTTTTTTATTTTTATCGTCTGCGAAGTTTGCTTTCAAGAAAAAAATATAAATTGAAAACCTTGTAGAGTGTCTTCATAGCCAAAAGATAAAGTATGTATGGCCTTATTTAACTGTTACTTTGTCTTGACATATATACATTCTAGAAAATCATGTTTTTTCTTGTCAGTGAAATAATAAAATATTTTTGGCTGAAATTCAAGGAAAAGAATGATTTTTAAAAATTTATTTGTAGAGAGATAAGATCCAATATTAAAATATAGCATTATCAGGCAGGAATAATTCTTTTATTTTTCAAATTAGAATAAATGCTCAAATACAATGTAAATTTTCGTTATATAATAAAGTGGTACAGACAATAACATAACCCAATTGCCTCTTACGATTATCAAAATGATTGTTAGTAACTTAGAAATTTAACGAGGGTAATAAAGATCATTGGTCACAGTTCTCTTATCGACACAGCCTCTTGTTCTTTCAATTCTCATTATAAATTATATATTCTCATCTGATAATGAGAGCGTTTCGAGTGTTACGATATGATGAATTGTTCTTGAAATTGGAAAAGGCTATTAATTTATTATTTCTTTAATCAATGAAATATGTCTCAAAATATTCTTGGTTTACCGTACATTTTTTTTCATAATTCTCACATTAGAAGAGTTACATCATATGATGTAACTCTTCTTATCTGAGAATTATATTTTATAATTAAAAGGTAATTAAATTTTGTAAACGATTTAATGACGATAATAATGTTTGAAAGTATACAACAAGTTTTTCCTTTTATGCAAGAATTATCGAGAATTATGAGTAATTAGTGCCATTTCTGGAAAGAAATGTTCGACAGTAAATAGTAAATACAACTAAAACCTTGAATGAATTGGAACATTTAACCGCAAAAACTGCTTTTTTGCATCCCGCCCAAGCGGAAAACTTTTATCAATAATAAACAAAGTTACCGAAAAAATAGCTGATAAAGACAAATCAGAGCTAACTTTGGAATAATCATGTAACTTGGCATTGAATATTTATTAATTCCATAATGTTTTATCATTTTTTTCTTAAAATTATTGATACTGAATTTCTATACCAATAAATCGTTTAAATTTAATATTTCGACAGAGTTACAACTAAATTAAAGGGGAAATCCCATAACAGGAAACTGTCAATTTCCTATTGCTCATGGCCTATTTGTTGAATAAAAATAAACTATTATCTTGAAATTAAGTGCATTTCACGTTCCACAGGTTGATTTCATATTCTTTCTCAATTTTATAATGCAATGAAAATTATATGCATTTCGATACATATGTTTCTGCGTTATACTGAAATTGACGCAAACTCGAAACTCGTAAAAAGAAAATTGTTTTGTACTAAATATGCAGAAGTGTAACATAAATTTTCAAAGAATTTCATAATCTAATTGCAATGACAATATTGAAATATCTAATTGCGGATTATTTAAGTAATTTCTTATTTATTGTTGATTTTTTAGTTTATCTTTTAAAAAATATGCCAAGTTTTTGGTGTCTAATACTTTTTAAATCAGAATAGATTTATTTTTCGTAACCTCATTATTTTGAAATAATAAGCCCTATAAAAAAGTTGGAAGTGTCTACGCGCACCGAAAAAATCCAGCTATATGTACAAAAATGTCCGTACAAATAGCCCCTTTTTCATCTTCCCTTATTTGTACCGATAAATCCAGCTATTTGTACCGAAATTTCGGTACACGTAGCCACGGCCAAAAAAGTTTTAGTATTTATCATAAATGTGAAATAGTTTTGAATAAGAACAAGTCTTTTTTTTAAGCAACTTTTAAAGAATTGGATTTTTGATATTTACAATGACAAAATATTCTTAAATAGTTTGAATAACATAATTTGTTTATTTATATTTTTGTATTAGGCACTTTTTAAAGTATTTTCTAAACATCGTAGAACAGGACAGAGCGGGACAATGTGGGGTAAAGCAGGACACACGAAGTTTTCCATTTCATGACATTATATTGCTTTCTCTGGTTAAAAAATTGGTGTCCCGCTTTATCCCACATGTCCCACTGAGCCCCGTTTTTCAGGAAGTAGATATTAAATGATTTTCTATGTATAATACAGAATTAAATTTGAAACATGTAGGCCTGCAAAATATGAATATTGCATGCAAGACTGTTACATAGGAGAAAGGTTAGTTAGGGAACGTTTATGTTTAACAACAAAAAACTCTAAATTAATAAAAGTATAATCCATTTAAAGCACAGTTAATAATTTTTCAAGAATCTTAAAAGATTGATGAACATATTAGGAATTTTTACATTAAAATAATATTTTTTACTACCTCAAAGGAAATTTATAAGGCTACACTAGTCGTCCCGAAAAATTGGGGGAGTTGAAAATGGGATGGACTAGTCTCCCGGAAAGTCGAGACGATTAGCCAAACATATATATAGCCAAACACTTCGAATTTATGAATAAATAAATTAAATTAACTTTTTTAGTAATGTATTTTAGGGTAATTGCCAAAAGATGACCATTTTAGAACAGATAAAAATATGATATATTATTAATATGTGCTACATTAATACTGGAACGTGGCCAGACATTTTATACAAAATATTATGTACGCAAAACTAATGATTATTATTAACTGCTGCTTGGAATTAGGGTCAGTAAATCGATCTTTAAGTATATAAAAAATCTTCGTAAGTATAAAATTAACAATTTCTGCGCGTATTATGAATATTCGGAATCATTGTTTTTGAGATTCATCCTTAAATATCATTGCAGCGTCAGTTGAATCGTGACTTTGATCATTTTCGTGTACTTTTTTAATTATAATGTCTAAACGAAGTCATCTAAAATTTGGAAATTTTACTTAATTGTGCTTTGATATAAGTACTTTACTAAGATAAATTAAGAAGAAAATGATTAATCTAAGGAAAAGTGAAAAATGACAAGGACTTAGAGTAATCAACTTTAATAGTATTTTAGCAATATAACGTTAAAATAGTTATTAAAAACTTTAAGAAACAATTTTATACAAGAAAGAAGTAATTTTTTAATGAAGCTAGTATTTTGAAGAAATGCGAATTTGACAAAAGCATTAGTATTTTTATCTTAGTTAAATAAAAATATCAACACAACTGAAACATTTTAAAATCCATTTGATAGACTGTTGAAAATATTCAAAAAATATTAGGGGAAAATCCCCACTTGATAAAATGGATTTTCTTAGGACATTTCAAGAACTTTTTATAAGAATTTAGGATTCCATTATATTTGTCTCTACACAAATTTGTATCATAAACCAATTTTCAAAAGACTTTCTAAACAATATTTCTCGATGCAAGAACTCATTGGAGAGTTTGGGTTAAATATTAATTTTAAATTATTTAGCTGAAAAGAAACTCGGATTCAAACTTCTATTCTACATCTATATCTATATCTATATCTATAAAATGTCAAAGAAAAGGAAAATAAATTTGAAAAAATGAATGAATAAAAAAAAATGTATAAATAAAAAAAATGAATAAATGAGAAATAAAAATGTAATTTACTCACATAAACGCATTCTGCTAGTAGGAACCAATTCACTACGGGACTTAATCGTAAACTGATAAGAGCACGGACACGACGCGAGCTCAACGTCAATCGCAGACGATATGAGTTTGCAAAGGTGGCAGCGCCGCTATTTAAATCCGAGTCTCGATTGTCGATCAAGCGATTTGACGGGTCCGGGACTTTGTCGTAGGGATTCTCGCCAGGGTGGGGATTATACAGGATCAAGAAATTTCTCTTCCTCACTTATTTTTTTAAATCTTTAAAAGCATCCGAGGTCAAGACATATGTCCACAATTCTACATTTAATATTTGACATACGCAAACTTTGTGCGCAAGAACGGAAAACAAGAACAAAACGAGTTATGATAAAAAACATTTCAAAATTCTGGGGAAATCCACATTCATTTATGACCGTATGACAAATGGTGCCAATAAATTAATTTGACCTTGTACTTGGAGAAATCAAATTACCATGACTGAAATACGACATTCATCTATAGATCTGAGATTTATTATGATGCTGCGAATTATTGAAGTTATAAGTGCAAACACCATATTTTTCTCAATGAAGTTTTTGAAATGGAAAATATTTTTAAAGTTCCAGGAAAAAACCTTTCCTCGATCTGTATCTCGAAGTTCATTTATTTGGAAAGACAATTTTTTCAGATATTTCTTCTGTTTTTGAGAAGTAAGAAAAAAATTTTAATCGACCGAGACCTGTCTTCAATGATAACGGTGTGGAACTCTTCCAATTTTAAAAATCAGACTTCAACTAAGCACTTTCAGGATGACATAAAAAAAAACTTGCGAAAATTTGGTGTACATTATCAAATTGTTTTAAAATTCTTATGAAAAAGTACTATTAAAAATATTAAATAACATAATAATTATTCCTAATATAGCTACCAAAAATGAGTTTATTGAAATCACTGTATACTGAAAAAATACTTAAAATAATAAATTAGAAAACTGAAAGATTCCATTTTTTTATCATTAAATCATTTGTTTTTTTAATTTGTTGATTTATTGATTGTGAGAATTATTGAACTGAATGAGATTCCTGACAAAATATGTCTTGGTTTTGTATCTCAAAGTTAATTTACTTGGAAATAAATACAAATTTGTTTTTGATAAATTTTTACTTTTTTTGTGACCGCGAAGATAAAAGAATTTGTTTTGAATGCACCGAGAACTGTCTTCAATGAAAATTATACGGGGCTCTTCCAATTTTAAAAACCAGGCATTTTTTTGCTCTCCCCGGACAATGTAAAAAAGTTGAAAATTTCGTGTATATTATTATTTTGTTTTAAATTTTCACATGAAAAACTAATATTTGAAATATTAAAACATCATATGTATTCCTGTATTCAGTGAAAATGGTGCGGGGCTCTTCCAATTTTAGAAGCCAGAATTTTTTTAACACTCTCAGGATTAGATAAAAACTTAAAACTGTTGTGTACATTTCTTTTTAGTTTACTAATGAAAAAGTAATATTAAAAATATTGAATGACATTAAATGCATACCTTATATAGCTAAAACATGAGTTTATTGAAATCTATGAATACTGAAAAAATACTTGAAGTGATAAAATTAAAACATTGAACTTTTCTTGTCATGAAATAATTTTTTTTCAATTGCATACACCCTCTCCCACCCCTCTCCCAAAATAGTATTAACCATCTTAAAATAAAATGTTACCCATTCTTTTTCTTTATTACGCATTATTAAAATTTATTTTTGCAGATTTATTGATTGTGAGGATTCTTTGTAGGTTCTGTATCTCGAAGTTAACATTTTTTGAAATACACATTTTTTTATAAATTTCTTATTTTTTTGTGAACCCGATAATAAAATAATTGTTTTAAATCCACCGATACCTGTCTTCAATTAAAATTGTGAGGGGCTCTTCCAATTTTAAAAATCAGAATTTTCTCAAACACGCTCAGGTTAACATAAAATACTTGAAGATTTTGTGTACATTATTATTTTGTTTGAATAGCATAACATGTATACCTAAAATAACTAAAAAATGAATTTATTGAAATCTCAGAATATTGAAAAAATACTTAAAATTGTAGAATTAAAATATTAAAATAATTTTTATCATGAAATAATTTTTTGTTTTTGGATTACGCATAAATCCTTAAAAAATAGTAATTAACATTTACAAAACAAATGTTACCCCTTATTATTTTCATTTCACATTACAAATTTATTTTGTTAATTTATTAATTGTGAGGATTATTTATTGAACTCTGAGGAGCAAGGACCATATTTTTCTAAATGAGGTTTTTGAGATGGAAAATATCTTTATAGTTCTATTAAAAAATCTTTCTTCCTTCGGTATCTCCAAGTTAATTTATTTTGGAAATAAGCGCGCATTTTTTTGAGAAATTTTGTCTATTTTCGTGAACTTCATGATAAAAGAATTTTTCTAATCCACCGAGACCTTTTTTGCAATGTGGAGGGTGGGGGGTTCTTACAATTTAAAAAATCAGAATTTTGTTCAACACTCTCAGGATAACATAAAAAAAACTTGACAATTTTGTGTACATTGTTATTTTGTTTTAAATTTTCTCATGGAAAATTAATATTTAAAATGTTGAATTACATAATATTAATACCTAATATAGCTAAAAAAACGAAATTTAATGAAATCTTTGAATATTGAAGGAATACTTGAAATGATAAAATTAAAACATTAAACCTTTATTTATTATCATGAAATAATTTTTTGTTTTTCCCAATTATATAAACCCGCCCCCCCCCAAAAAAAAGGGTATTAACAATTTGTAAACAAAATGTCACCCAACTTTTTTTAGGTTTCGCATTAAAAATTATTTTTGTCGTTTGTGAGCATTTTATGGGTAAACGATAACATTCGTAGCTTACATGTGCGTTTTTTAACCAGTCATTAGACAAATAAAAACAAGGTAAAAAAATTTAAGCGGTCCTTGAAGCGTCACTGTAATAAATGTTTTTGTTATAATCAAGTGAGCAGAGAGCGTCAATAAACTCCCAAACGTCGCAAATAAACCGAAAATAAACCTAATTGTAAATCATGGGCTACGCTTTAAAATCGCAGCGGTATTTCTAAATGCTGAAAATAATTATTGCGAAATGACAAACTGTAAAAGATTTTGCGCTTCATATAATTAAGATCTTTGAGATTAAATTTGATTGATTTCAATATAGTATGCAGTTTTCGACTCAGAATTGTTCATTTCTTATCTTTTTTCCCGCTAAATAATTTTTTCACAGTAAACAAGGAAAATGGTTCAACTGTCTATTAAATGCAATACAGTGTAATCATAAAGCTTTTCCTATTCAAGAAAAGCTCTCTTATCTTACAGGAATCCCATTATTTCCAACAGTCGTACACAATACAATAACAAGTGCATACTTCTTTTGCAATAAGGCGCGATAATATATCCTTAAATGTGCAATTATATCAAACAGTTATCCAAGATAACTTATCTTAACATCAAAAATTGAAACCATAAATAAATTTCAGAAAACAATTGTTTAAGCCGTATATTACACTTATTTTGAAACAAAGACTTTGAAATTACAATATTTTATATCACTTGTCTCAACACAAATTAGTGTACAAATTAGTAGTTGAAATTAATGTAAATGTGTAAAATATGTAAATAACCTCAATTGTCATTTTAATTTCCTGTGTTCAAGTATTACTATACGTTTAATTTTCAAGGCTTATCCTAAACAATTCTCAAGAAAATAATAGTGTCTTTTATGACTGATTAAGTATTTAACTCTAATGTGGTTATAAATAATAAAAACTGATTACTTTTTTATCTAAAAGTTATCTTAATACATAACAATTTTCTTTTGCATATTCTAAACCATTTTATAGGAAATTCGCTAAAGCACTTTTATGTCTTAGTGGCCGTACTTAAATTACGTAACGGATTATGGACCCTTCCCCCTGGAACGATCCGCAATAAAAAATTTCTACCCCCCCCCCCTCTTACTGTACGTAATTTAAGGTTGCCAGAAATAATAAGATTCCATGATTTTTCCTTGGCCCATTTTTCTTTTCTCTTACCATTAACAGTCGAACAGGGGAGACCACCCTACAATAGATAATGAACTTACAGTAGATAATTCTTAATTTGAAATACTAATGGATGTAAAATACATAATTTAATTGAAGTTAGGACACTATATGTGCTAATAAATTAAAATTAGAAATAATTTGTTTAGGTATATAAGTGCTTTCCATTATTGATTATCTACTGTAGGTTCATTATCTACTGTGAGGTCGTCTCCCCTAGCAGCATTTTATCAGCTTTTTAAAAAAAAATAATTGAATTTTCAAACTAAAAAGATGAATTCTCAACAAGAAAGTATAATAGTTGATATTTCAACCAAAAAAGATGAAATTTCATAAACAAAAAAATGTATTTGAAAACCAAAAAGACGAATTATCAACAAATAAAGATTTTTCAGCCATGAAAGAAAAAAAGTTCACCTAAATTATTGAAGTTAAATTTTTAACCAAAGAGATAAACTTTCATTGAGAAACAAAAAACATTTTTAACAGAGTAGTTTAACTTTTAACAACGCAGTTGAATTTTCAATTAAAAAATATCAGTTTTCAACAAAACAGTTAAACTTTTCACCAAAGAGAAGAATTTTCATCTAAAAATAAGAATCTCAATTAAAGAAGATTAATTTTCAACCAAACAGTTGCATTTTTATTCAAGAAAGATGTATTTTTCACTAAAATAGATGAATTTTTTAATTAAAAAAACAAATTTTCAATAACAAAAAGTTGAATTTTCATCCAAACAAGATTTCGTTTGGACCTCTCAACATCAAAATATGAGTTTTAAATGAGAAGTAAGTTTTATACAAAGATACTTTAATTTATAACCCAAAAAACGAATTTTCAAAAAAAAAAAAAAAACAGTTGAATTTTCGGACAAAAAGGGTGATTGTTCAACAAAATTGTTGAATTTTGAAACAAATAATAAAATTTATGACAAAAAATTCATAAGGAAGCAACTGCAAAAAAATAAATGGACAAAAAGTGTTAACCCAAAATAGAGCTACAAATTTTGTTATTAATCATTTTTTGAGAGTATGCGTAGTTTTTGTTTTAGTCGTGAAAAATATTATTAAAAAAATAAAAATAATAATAATAAATAATAAAAATATTATTAAAAAAAAGATCTATACATTTTTTATTATTCATTTTTCCATAGGATGCGTATTTTTGGTTTATATCAGAAAAAACCTTGAAAATAAACAAATGAAGTTTTTGGAAAAACGACACAGACTATGTAT
This sequence comes from Andricus grossulariae, assembly GCA_011634705.1. NCBI lineage: Eukaryota > Metazoa > Arthropoda > Insecta > Hymenoptera > Cynipidae > Andricus > Andricus grossulariae. The sequence continues at coordinate 186,252,423 of JAABKJ010007545.1, read as the reverse complement.
CAAATTAATGAACAAAAATTGCTCAACCAAAAAAAGAGCTAAAAATTTGGCAAGAATAATTTTTTGATAGGACACGTAGTTTATGTTTTAATCATAAAAAATTATATTAAAAATACAAAAAATTTAAATTTTGAAAAAAAACACAAGCTACACACAAATTAACGAACACAAGGTACAACAAAATTAACGAACAAATGTAGTTCACCCAAAAAAGATCTGCAATTTCTGGTTAATTATTTTTTAAAAGGATGCTTATTTTTTGTTTGAAGCATAAAAATCTCGAAAATAAACCAATTAAGTTCTTGAAAAAACGACACAAAGTACAACATAATGTTTATTAACATAATTGTTTTTGTTTATAGGATGCACACTTTTTTCTAATTATAAAAACCGGACAATGAAAACACATCTGTTTTCTGAATAAAAATTAGTGCAAAATAAGGAACAAATATTAAAGTGATCATGAAAAATTTAATTTTTATATTATTTTGCAATATCTGAATAAGCAGTCACAAACCGAGGTACAGAAATAAATATAATATTCATTTGATAAAAAAAAAGTTCGCACTTTGGACAAAATCGAGTGCGAAGCACGAGATGCGCGATGAAAATGTGTTCGTTATAGCCGAAGATGCTTTAACAAAAGAGAATTCACAATCACCAAATTACAGTTGTCGATGCGCGAGAGCCGACAAGGCGTACTTGAACATCCGTCCCAAGCAATTTTTTAAGTTGTGGTTGGCTAGGTTAGTTTTTCATTCACCAGGTTTCTTTGGTGTGTAAAGTTAAATACATATTAAATCTCTGCACAATTTCTGCGAGTTATTTGTTTCATTAGCGAATTTCGAAAAATTACGTACATGAATGAAGGACCCCCCCTCCTCCTTCCGTAATAAATCGTAACAAAATCTCTCAACCTCCCCCCTTTGAGCTATTAGGTAATTTAAGTACGGTCCGTTATATTGAATAACAATTAAACATTACACCAGGTCGGGCAAACAAATTTTTTTTTTAAACAAACACAATAGCCATTTTTTGTACAGAAAAAAGCTCTTAAAATATTGAAAAATGTTACTGAAGCAGAAACAAAGCAGGTTATACATTATTAATTTATCTCTATTTTTTAATTTATAGTTTCAAATCAAAAACATTTATTACCTGTATTTTATTGACTCACGAAGATTACAATTTTTTGAAAACCAGTTATTATTCTTCAGTGTGGGGTATATGGAGTTCCGATATCTACAAATAAATTAATATAATTCAAATCCAATTTTATTAAAAATATTTCACAAATAATTCTTCCTATTGCAATAAATTAATGTATTTATAATCTAGGTCAATGATTATAACCTCCGTGAAATTGTTTTCGAGTTTTCTTATAAGACTTGCTTTCACTTTTTCAGATGTATAATGTAAAACAATGTAAGTTAGTTAGATATAAAATAGTATTTGTGAGTCTTATGTCAATTAAATTAAAAGCATAAATTCTTATTTATGATTTTGACAGTCTGAACCTGACAGCACTGAAGCACTAGGCGCCAGCGGCATTAGTGCATTACTATTATTATTATGTAGGGTGTGTCACTTTCGTCGATAATACTGGCGCTTCATTTGTCAGCAGATGGTACCAACAAAATTGAAAAATATTTTTAAATATTTTTTGTAATAAACTTAGACTAGATAATACTACACAAAATTCACTTTGAAAAGGGGGGTCGCAATAATAATATAATAATAGTAAGGTGACTGAAATTAAAAGCGTGTGGCGTAAATACTGAACATTATATTTGTATGAGGAATTTTTTTTTAATATTTACGCCGCGCGCCTTTATTTTCAGTCACCTTGATAATACTATAACCAACTATCACAACCCATCTTCTCAAAGTTATTTATTTTATTTCTTTTTAGAATATTTATATATATATTTTTTTTTACAAAAATGTCTTTTTTCTTTCAACTAAATCAATAGAATTTTGTATTGTCATCAGAAATACGTATGTATACATATTTTAAAGTCGGTTTGTTAAGTGGAAGTGTATCAAAATTGAAATGCAAGATTCTATTTCAGGGTGGCCACTATTTTTTAAATTTTTGACTCCCGCCTTTCCCCGGTTCTCCCGGTAAATATTCGTGATTTCTCCCGGTTTAGAAAATATATATATCTTGCAAGAGATCTGTTGACTTTGAATCATATAAACAATTTAAAAATCCGTTGTCAAACCAATTTTTCAATATTATGTTTTAAACATTTTTTAAACAATAATTAATAATTTATAATTCATAAATGAAAACGTCTGAAATAAAAAAATATATATGTGTGTTTATATATATATAAATAGAAAGATTTTGGACAATTTAATTAGAAAAAGCAGTTGTCAAAACGTTAAAAATTGAATATTTTAAGATTCGAATTTTGGAAAATAGATCATTTACAATTTATAGGAATTAAAATTGTATTACTTATAATTTAAAACTAAATTGAATCTTTCAAAGTCAAAGCTTCTGAAATTCTATAATTTTAAATTGTTATTACATAAAAAAATTATAATTTAACATTAAAGCCGATCAGACGTTAAAAAAAAATATTAATTTTAAATGGGAAACACTAAAAATTAAAAAATTTCTACTACGAAAAAAATCGTAATTATCAAAAATTGTAATATTAACACTTTTTATACTCAAACCCTTTAAAATTTCAGTTATTTTAAGTAAATTAAAATGGTTAAAAAAAGTAATAACTTTTAAATTGTCAATTATGTTTTCCAAAATTCAACCAATTAAATTTGGATTGGAAAATTAAAACCTATGAAAGGTAAAAATAATATATTGAGCGTTCAACCTGAAAATTCAGAACTCTGAAATTGTGATCATTGTAGATTTCCATTTTATGTGTGGATTTCTCTTCTCAATCCGTTACCTTCTCCGATGATAATACAGATTTCTATTGAAAATATCAACCTGTTCAAATTTTTTGAATTTGTACACTTTTTTCTCAGACAATTTGATATTTCTGAAAGTTTTGAGTAAAACGAGGCATAAATAAAAAAACAATAATAATGAAAGAGATCTACATGAAATAAAATATCAGGTTAAGCTCATTGAGAGTCAATATAAATAAAAAAATTTGATTTGAAAAAATTGGATTTTTATTCAACTTATTAATTAAATTAAACGAAAACTACTATGATAGATTATCCTGTAAATTCTCTTCTTTAGCCACTGTATTTCCATTGGCTTGATTTTCTAAATTCTCAGGTAGTAGGGTAAGGAGGGGCAGCGCCGACCAATTAACAGTCAATGATTTTCTTAAAGTTAATAAAGAAGTAGAATTGATCCATTTTTTTCATTTTGAGTCCTACATTATTGTATATCATATTTCTATGAGTATACATTACACGAATTAAAACAATGATTTAATTATTTCTAACAAGCTGTATTTGGTCGGCTTTGCCCCACACCAGAGGGCAAAGCCGACATCAGCTTTTTATAAAACTCAAAACATTTGAAGATGGGAAAACATTATGGTTCGCGTTTGTGGTATTTTATATACTGAAAAAATTACCTTTAAGCATAGCCAGCAAGAAGAATGCATGCGATATAACTACTTATTCGTTGACATTCACTAGAGACGGACAAAGGTTTCTACCGTACCGACCGGATCGAAAATAATAATATTCAATAGTTTCTTGCACGTAGCCCACAAGATAAGTGGCTGTTCTACATTACCAATCACTTATCATAACCTAAGCACTTTTAAACTATTACTTTCGTCGGGCTTGCCCCCCTGATGAAGCCTCAATTATTTACGATATTTAATATACTTTGGACTTGAATTACGTTCAATGATTGTAATGAAATAATGTGATATTATTTTATCTGTTAAAATAACAAATTTTCATACTGTAAGTATTGCCATTATTGTTGAAAACTTTATATTTCTGTCAGCGAATCTTCCATTCTTTCGTTGTCAAAACTGTTTTCTGCATAATTTTTCTTTTACAACGTAAATTTTCAAACTTTTAGTAAGTAGCACTATCTCTTTAATAAAATAGATTTATTTAATGCAGAGTAGAATTAAAATTGTTAACTAATAGCGATGTTATAAGCAAAGTCGCCTTTGCCCCACTGGTCGGCGCTGCCCCTCCTTACCCTATACAAAAAAAACAAAGTAACTTCAAAGTATCTAAAATTAAAGTTCCAGGTTACTGCAAAAATCGTAACTAAGTTACGTAACAAGTTACTTTTGGAAATAGTAATGAAGATACCCTGAAAATTAACATAACGTAACGACAGGTTGAATTCAACTAAAAAACAAGAATTTTTTATAAAATAGTTGAATCCACCAAAATGATGATTTTTCAAAAAAGAGTAATAATTTGTTAGTTAAAAAGGCGAATTTTCAACAAAATAATAAAATTCTCAACTAAATTAAATTTTCAGTTCAAAAAAAGTTAAGTTTCCACCCAAAAGAAACGAATATTGTACCCAAAGAGATGAATCGTCAACCAAAAAGGTACATTTTTAAGAAAGTAGTCAAAGTTTCAACCAATTAGTTAAATTTTGGACGAAAAAAAATGATTTCTTAACAAAATAGTTCCATTTTCAACAAAATAATGAAATTCTCGACCAAATAGTAGAATTTCTGACCAAAAAAGCAGAAAATTTGTCTTTTTGGTTTGTTATTAAAGAATTTAGTGAACATTTATTTTCTTTCTTGGTCCAAAATTTGGCTTTTTCGGAAGGAGCGCAGCGCGCGAGTACTCGGTCGAGTATATTGCGCAATATTATGCATTTCAATTGGAAACGGTTCAGGCGGTCCTGACTGTTGACATTTCGATTGCCCCGATTTAGTAACAAGGCTATTAATAGTCAACCCCCGACACTGTTACTAAACCCGGGTTCAAGTGTACTTGGTTGAAAATGGATCTACTTTCTTAAAAATTCAGTTTTTTGGTTATAGATTCATAATTTAGTAGTAGTATTGCCTTTAATGTTGAAAACTTTACATTTCTGCCAGCGAATCTTTCATTCTTTCGTTGTCAAAACTGTTTTCTGCATGATTTTTCTTTTACAACGTCAATTCTCAACCTTTTAGTAAGTAGCACTATCTCTTTAATAAAGTAGATTTATTTAATGCAAAGTAAAATTAAAATTGTTAAATAATGGCGATGTTATAAGCAAAGTCGCCTTTGCCCCACCGGTCAGCGCTGCCCCTCCTTACCCTATATTAAAACATGATTATCTCTTGCAGAATAGTATCTTAAAATCTGGCAAAAATTGAGAAGTCTCTAGGCAACCCCAAAACTGTAAACAAAAATTGAAATAAAACAAAAATTTTTAAACTCTGCATATAAAATAATTTTTTAAACTGAACACTGTTTCTGATTTAAAAAATAAACAATAAACGTTTCGCGCGCCTTTTCGACAGTGTAAAACGGGCCTCGCTACTCGACTCGGTTCGTCGCGAGCTCGCGTTTCCTCGGGTCGGGAAAAGCAAAATGTCGTCTGCTAGTCTGCTGGGCGCGTTGTGCAGAACCGGGCCGCATTCGTGCTGTGCACTTGCATTAGTGACGGAAAGATTGGCGCGATAAATTATAAGGTGACGTGAAAGAGTGCGTGGACAGGTACCTGCCTCATCTCCGTTCAGTGATTTTCGGATTAATATCGGAATTGTTTAGTGAAAAGTGCTGCACCCTTAGGGGTCATGGTGTCGTTGACGAGCGTGGGAAGCCGGTCTTCATTGATTTTTACCTCGTTTTACGTCCGCCCGTCAAATGATCCAACCGAGGGACGTCACTTCGGGGCGCTAAGTGCGCCTCCTGACAATATTCACAATTCATTATTATCGCCACTCTAGTCAAATCACCTGAAAAATAATCACCCAATCTACTGGATTCTTAAGTAACGTAAGTTCATTTCCCCTTCTGTGAATCCAACATCGCAAGTCTCAGTTTTGTCATAATTTTTTGTCTCGATTTCAAACATGTGTTCGATTTATGAGATTAATAGATTCGTGACGTGTTGTGGACGTTTGGCATTGTAAATAAATTAAAAAGTCAATATTGCCAAAAGACTATTGTCATTTTTGTGTATGTCTAAATTTTTATTTTAAAACGAACAAGTTAACAATGTGGGGTTGTATTTATAACTTTTGCAACCTCTATGAAATTTATTGGTGCAATTTCCAGGCTAGATTTCTCTATTTTTATTCAGATTCGTCAATAATGTTTTTTTACCGCCTTTGTTATGCATGTTATTTTCGTGAGAAGACAATTTCGATTTTTGTACGTAAAAGTGTTTTGGGCTATAACATAAGAGGTTGTGCCGATATATTATTGTTGGAATAGAAGAAACAATTATGGAATTGTTTTTGTTGTTAAATTTGATGTTCCTTGTGAGGTACAAGTACCGCCATATTGGAAATTGGATTATTTTGTAGATTCCTGGCTACACTCTTTTCCCCCTTTTTTGAAAAATTCCTCCTTTTCCCCTGTTTTCAACAAACTTTTTCCTTTTCCCATTTTTTTCGTTTTTTCCGCTCAAATTTGAAGTGAATTAATCGAACCCCAATAAGAAATTCGGGACGATTAAATAATCCCGAAAAATAAAATTCCTGAATTGATTAAATTTCGAATTGGAAATTTCTCGAATATTACAATATTGCCGACAGTTTATAATAATCATCTAATTTAAAAATTCTCGACAGAAATTTGCAGAATTATAAAATACCCGAACTAGAAAATTCCTAATTTAAACTAAAGAATTGTTTTGTAGTAAATGTTATTTATTTATTCAAAATACACTGATCAAATATTTGTATCAAAGAAAACATTTTTTTACGTTTGTAAAAATTATTGTTTGAATTTAAAATAACAATAAATGTATAAAAATTGTCTAAAAAAATAATTTAGACTACCTGCGCCCCGAACGAAAAAACATTTCTCCCTTACATTTTCTCCGAACCGTACAACATTTTCTTATAACAAACTTTGCAGGATTGAATTCAGCAATGATTTATCTAGAAGTTTCTTATTGATTATAATTTTTTTTTAAATTAAAAATTCGATTTTTGAGAATGTTTTTTGTACTTTTTTGAAATTCTTTGAACATTTTCAAACAATAATTTTTAAAAACTTTAAACTTAAAAAAATTATCTTAAAAAATATATTATATTCATTAAAACAAAAGAATTGTTTAAATTCAGGAATTTCCTAGTTCGAATATTTTATAATTCGCCAATTTTCTGTCGGGAATTTTAAAATTCGGTTGAAAATTCAAATAATGTTTTTAAATTTCAACTAATTTTTGTTTAATTCGTCACTTTTGTTTGAAACTTCAACTATTTGGTTCTAAATACAACTATTTGGTTCAAAATTAATTTTTACTTTTTTTTTGAAAATTCAACTATTTGTTTTCGAATGTAATTATTCTCTTGAAAAATCAACTGCATTCATATTTTATAAAAGTTAAATCTTTTTTGTTCGAAAATTCAACTGTTTTGTTGAAAATGTGTCTTTTTGAATAGAAAAGTCGCATTTTTTATTTAAAATTAATATTTCTTGGGTGGAAATTAACTTGTTTGTTGAAAATTATACTGTCTTCTCAAATATTCGTCTTTTTGGCTTGAAAATTCTACTATTCGTTTGAAAATTCAAATAATTGGTTCAAGATTCAATTATTTATTAGAAAAATCCTCACTTTTCCTTGAAATTTCAACTATTTGGTTGTAATTACAACTACATATTTGGTTGAATATTGATTTCTTTTTCTTTATTTCAACTATTTTTTGAAAATTTATCTTTTTGGATAGAAAATTCGTCCCTTTGAGTTTAAAATTAATATTTCTTCGACGGAAATTAACTTTTTTGTTAAAAAATTAAACTGTCTTCTAAAATATTCGTCTTTTTGATTTGAAAATACCACTATTTGTTTAAAAATTGCCACTGCTGTTGGTTGAATTTTTTGTTTTGAAAATGTAAGTATTTGGTTGCAAATTCATCTTTCTATGTGGAAAATTCAACTATTTTTTAAAAATTTCACCTATTTTTGTTGTTGGAAATTCTTCACTTTTGCTTGAAAGTTCAATTATTTGGTTTTAAATGCAAATATTTGGTTCGAAAATAATTTTTTCTGTTGTTTTTTTGTGATTCAACTTTTTGTTTGAAAGTTAAATTATTTTATTGAAAAATCGACTATTTTGAACACAATTAATCCTATGGTTTTAAAATTCAACTGTTTTGTTAAACATTCGCCTTTTTGGGTAGAAAATGCGTCCTTTTTTATTCACAATTCATCTTTTTGGTTGAAAATTCATCTTTTTCGGTTGAAAATTGTCTTTTTTTGTTGAAAATTGAACTGTCTTCTAAAATATTCGCCTTTTCGGCTTGAAAAATTCACTCTTTTTTTGAAAATTACAACTGTTGTTGGCTGAATTTTGATATTTTTCGTTTGAAAATTCAACCATTTGGTTGCAAATCCATATTTGTATGTTGAAAATGCATTTTTTTCAGTTTAATTATTTTGTTGAACATTCGTCAGTTGCGACAGATCAGGAAATTCAAAAAATAGTCAGGGAATGTCAGGAAATCTCAGGGGAAGCCTGAAAATGTCAAGGAATTTTCGATAAACTGAAGTTGAAGTTTATAAAATTCTGTATGACTTGTCACTGAAAGTGTTTAAGATAAATGTAGAAACAAACCTTTTTTTGCTAAAAAATCACTGATCTCCTAAGATTTAGAACGTTATTTTTATGTCTTAAAGAAAAATTTATAACGGTAAGGGAAAATGAAAAATTCGTCAGGGAAAAATCCGAGAAAGTCGGGCAATTTCGAAATTGTGATCATGTAGAAACCGAATTTTGGGGTAGAAAATTCGTGCTTTTGGATAACAAATTTATCTTTTGGCAGAAAATTCATCTTTTCTGGTTAAAAGTTAGTTATTTTAACTGAAAAGTCTACTATTATATTTTTTGTTCAGATTTCATCTCTTATGGTCAAAAATTCGACTATTTTATTGAAAATTTGTCCTTCGGATTGAAAATTCATCTTTTGATTCGACTTTTTAGTCCGACAACTTAACGATTTTGTTCAAAAATCGTCTTTTTGGGTTAAAAAGTAATTTTGTTTGTCAAAAATTACACTTTTTTGTTGAACATTCATCTTTTTGGATACAAAATTCGTTCTTTTGGATTTAAAATTCATCATTTGGTAGAAAATTAATCTTTTTTGGATGAAAATTCATCTTTCTTGGTGGAAACAAAGATATTGTTGAACGTTAATTTTTTTCAAAAGAATTTATTCGCCTAATTTCATGAAAAATCACCCTATTCCCCTATTTTTAGAGCATTTTTGTTTTTAAAGTCTGAGTTCATCCCTTGATGTTATTTTACGATTCTGTATCAAATACTCGAATTACTCGTCGGACTTTTAGCTCTTTTCACTTCCACTTTCCCCGTTGAAATTGTCTCTTTGTTCTATAAAAAGATTCCGCAAACGTGTGAGTGTTTATTCTGATATCTCGCGACTGTTTATTGTTCCTCCATGCTTGCATTCTTGCATTCTTGAAATTAATTTTTGAAAAGTCACAAAATATATTCCGAAGGTCGGTAATTTCTTCCAGTTTTATTTCAATGAAAGGTCTCTGTAATAAAAGATAAATAAACTACAAATCGGATGTTTAAACTGTCAAATTTTTCTATTTTTCTCCTAGTTTTTTGTTTGTTTCATACGTTTTTTTCAATTGAATGGCATTAAAAAAATTACTTTTCCCCAAAATTAATTTACATCTGCATTTCAATTATTTGAAACCAGTTTAAACCGAATTGAAACCGAATTCACTGAAGTTTATAATTCTACAAGGAAAATTTTACGATTTTATTTATTCTCTTAGATAAGGTAAATAAAAAATTATGTGCTTGAAACTTTCTTTGTTTTTTATTCACTTTTGAAAATTAGTTTCCTTTATTTTTTATAAATATTTATTCCCATTTTTGAAGATGTTTTAAATATTGATGTCAGATTTTTAATTTTCTGATCCAGCTAATCTATTATAAAAGTTTACGTTTTTTCTGTAACTAATTTCATTATCGCCTCATTCTTTTCTTGAAGTTTAAGGAGGTATAAAGTTATCTTATTAAAAGAAAGTTGTTTGCAGTAGACTTATGGAGCGAGTCTGCTTTTTTGTAATAATCAAGCCCAACTTTAGTCTGTGCATATTTTATTTATTTTCCTTAATTTATTCTCAGTTTTAAATTCAATTGACAATAATCTTTCTACCTGTTTTCTAAGTTTTATTATCTCTCAAAAGAAAATGTTCGCGTCTTTTTTTATCTTTGAACTGAAAATATATAACTAATTAACTATTCCATTTTTGGTTGAAAATTTCTATTTTTGATTGAAAATCGGTCTTTTCTAGTTGAAAATTGAACTATTTTGTTTAAAAAATCGTCTGTCTAGTAAAAAATTAATACTTTAGGTTTAAAATTTAACTGTTTTATAAAAAATTCGTTTCTTTTGGCTTGAAAATTGAATACTTTGGTAGAAAATTAACTTTTTTGTTGAAATTTATCTTTTTTTTAGATGAAAATTCAACTAATGGAATTATGATTTAGTTGAAAATTCTTTTCTTTTCTTGTTTCAAAATAATTTCTTTAACAGACAATTTTTTTAGTTGAAAACGTATGTGTTTTGTTGAAAATTCGCCTTTTTTGGTAGAAAATTAATCTCCTTCGTTGAAAATTTATATATATGTATTTTTTTTTTTTTTTGAAAATTCAACTAATGGAATTTTGATTTAGTTGAAAATTCTTTTCTTTTTTTGGTTGGAAAATAATTTCTTTAACAGAAATTTTTTTTTAGTTGAAAATGTATGTGTTTTGTTGGACAAATTTGCTCTTTTTGGTAGAAAATTAATCTCCTTCGTTGAAAATTTATCTATTTGCTTGAAAATTTAACAGTTTGGTTGAAATCTCTTTTCTCTCTTGACTGAAAAATCTTTTTTAGTTGAAAATTCGTCTTTTTAGGTCGTATTCAGCTGACTTTGATTTATAATTAAAATCTTTTTTGGTCGAAATATCTACTATGTATTAAATTTTTCATTGAGAATTAATCTTTTTTGATTGACAATTCTAATATTTGATTGAAAGTTCAACTCTTTTGTAAAAATATTTTTTTCTTCGTGAAAGATTCATGGTTTTAATTACTTAAATTAATTTAGGACTAGAGCCGCGTTTCTTAGTGCTTCTTATTTATTATCCCAAATTTTCAACTCGATGTGGCTATTCGTGTGAAAATAAGTTAACAAATTAAAAAAGTGTCGGTAAGGTAGGAAGCTGGTCACGTGACCCACTCGTCACATAGCCTTGAAGAATGGAATAAGGTGTCAACGAGGTAAATGAATTAAGCCGTAAAGATAGCCTCTGATGGGAGTTTTCCATGTGAAACGTACGTATTAATCTCGCTTGAAACTGAGCTACTTAATTTTGGAGCAGCAATTCCTACTTTCATTTTAACCCACGATTGTTTAAATTCAAAATATTTTTCTAAATTTTGCAGAGTTTTAAATTCTTTTTTTTATCAAGTTCGAAATCGGTCTTGACATATTTAAATTTAGCTACTTTGTCATTATCAAAAACTACATCGCATTTAAGCATCGCATTTCTCAAGCATTTCAAGAGATGTGGAACGTCAAAAATTAATATCACGGGTTGTTCATTGACAAGGAAAAAAGAAACTTCTGATTTTTGTAGCGATTATACATTTTCAGAAGAGTTTGAGGCTGAGTTATCGTTGGTAATTTTTTTATGTTTAAGTAATTCAGCAGTTTCTTCGCATAATTGATGTACAGCAGCTTCATTAGTGGGCCCTTGGTCGCAAACAGTACCTATGACATTGAGACCGCACTCTTGCAGCTCCGATATTATTTTAACAATTAAGGCTTTTAAGCTATCTGTAGATATTGTGTTTGTCGTGAAATAATACGCGACTACTTGTTTCCATTTTTTTCCAACACCTCGGACCATAAACACTAAAGCATGATTTGCTTGACCGATACTTCGACCTAAGTGACCAATATCTTCAAATCAAATTATTTTTTGATTGTGAGATTCATATGATAATTCAGCAGCTAACTGTGCTTCGTCCATTAGAACTAAGCAATTTCGATCTAATTTTTTTAAAGACTTACATTTCCGTTTTAATTCTTACATGACAGCTTTATTAATACCGGGTTCAAAAGGTATTTTAGCAGAGACAGTTTTCAATAATCTGGTTGATGGCAAGATAAAAATCGAGCATAAGTGTCGATACAATTTTGGACTTCGCTTAAATATAGATGAAGTAAATACTTTGTCATTCATAGTCCACTTTCTAGCAGACGGTTTTTGAGAGCAGTTTCTTAATTGCGAATGTATGAAATTTTTTGTTACCTCGTTTAAATCTTTATCAACAGCTGCAAACAAATTTTGCTTATGCAAGTATTCAAGATGCTCAACTGCGTTTCTTTCATTTTTTAATTATTCTTGCAATTTGCATAATTTCGCAGTTACTTTCCGATGAATTTTATACACTGCTTCTTCGCGAGGTGTATGGTTCGATTTCGATGCGCCAGTTTCTCTTATCAAGCTATTTATATTTCTCGCGTTTCTTATACGTTTAATATGCACTGGAAATACATTTTCTTCACTAGAAATATCATTAAAAATGTTAGTATCATCTATTGGCTCGTCAGAATTGGACAAGATTTTTTAACGTCTTCTAATAAAGCAGGTTGGCCTTCGAAAGGATCGTATGGGTCTGTTAGTGCAGCACAGTAAGAATGGTCATGTAAAATATTATCAATTTCAGTTTCATTTCGCTGATTTATAGATTTCAAATTCGAATTGTGATTTTGTACCGATGCACATCCTCCAAGTTTTTACCGCCTTTCCTATCGGAATGAATGGAATTTATTTTAGAATTTACATTTTGTATCTTTTCAGAAGTTTCAATTTCAACTGTTACAGATGTTTCAATTGGAACTGATTCTATCGCGCCTAAATGTTCAGAGGTTTCAATTTCTACTGTTTCAGGTGTTTCAATTTCAACTGATTCTATCGCGCCTAAATTTGCACTAAGATCAAGATTTTTCTCAGCAACGCAAGGTACTGCATCCCATGTTAATCTAACACAATTCTGATCTCTATAATGTGAATTGAGGAAGTGATCGCAACAGATATGCATCTGGTCAACATTGCTTTCTTCCTCGATATTACACACTTGTTTCCATTTTTTCCTCAAACTTTTCTGTTTAGGGAAATTGTGAAAACGTTTGTTTTTATACGAGGGATCAATCACCGGAGAATAATACTTGCAATTGCAGTTTGGAAATTTACACGAATATCGAAAAGTTCCGATTTTCGATTCCATTTTCAACCCAAGCGAGGGACAAATTCAAGACTAATGTTTAAATAAAGCTATTAGTTGTGTATAGCATCGAACGCTATGAATAGATCCAATCGTATAATTTTTATGGTTTCGTAGCCTATTTTGTCGTACTATTTTGACAGGTAACAGGAGAGAATAGGAGAGGGGAGAGGCCAAATGTCAATATAGCACGCGGTGACTAATACATGAAGTCCAAGTTGTTGCCACCGCCGGTGGCCACGACTTACTAGTTACAGAAAGTCCTCCCTCAAAATGCAAAAAGCGGCCATTGATTTCATCCGTTTGGATAATGGCATGTTTAATTCTTTCGAAGGCGAATGCCCCTGCAGATCCGAGATCAGCTATCATCTTCCTTCGAAGCGGCCTGGATTGTTTTCACAACCTTGGCAGTGACAGCATCCAATAATTTTGGGAGTCTTGCGAGAGAATTGACTGCATAATACAATCCCGAAATCGTAGAACTGTCCTTTTCAATAACTGCAGTCAAAGTCTGAAAGAACAATAACCATCAATCGGTATTCTCGCATGTATGCAGTATTTTTAATACTAAAATGGATAAATCAGTAAATAAGTTGTCCCCAAAGTTTTTGCAGTAGAACGGAAGTTATTTAAATGCATGATTTGATAAGGGTTTCAGAGATAACCGGTGTTGAGCAGTTTTGAAATACCTTGACATTTTCAAAACTTTTTGAAAATTTCTTGGAATTTTTAAAAATACCCTAAAATATTTAAAATCCTTTGAAATTGTTTGAAATCCCTTGAAAATTTTTAAAGCTGTTGAAAATTCATTGGAGTTTTTAAAAATACCCTAAAGTCCTTTGAAATCCCTTTAAGTTGTTGAAATCAATTACAAATTTCTTGGAATCTTTTAAAATCTCCGGAAATATTACAAATTCTTTAAAATCCCATTAAATTACTGAAATTAATTAAAATTTCCCTTGAATTTGTTAAAATACGATAAAATTCTTTTTAATCCCTTCAGATTATTGAAATAAGATAAAAAATGCCTGGAATCTTTTAAAATACCTTGAAATATTTCAAATCCTTTACAAATTTTTTGAAATACCTTGTCATTTTCAAAAGTTTTTAAAAATTTCTTGGAATTTTTAAAAATACCCTGAAATATTTGAAATCCGTTGAAGTTTTTTGAAATACCTTGAAGCTTTTTAAAGCTTTTAAAACATCGTTGGTATTTTTGAAAATACCCTGAAATATTAAAAATCTTTTGTAACTTTTTGAAAACTCTTGAAACTTTTTGAAGCTTTTGAAAATTCCTGGGAATTTTTAAAATACCCTAAAATCCTTTTAAATACCTTTAAATCACTGAAATCCATTACAAATAATTTGGAATCTTTTAATACTCTAAAATATTTCAAGGTAATTCAAGAAATGTCAGAACTTTATCTTAAAAAAATGACTAAAAAGTGATTTCAGAAAAAAGGTGACTAAAAGTGGCAGTTACATACTGAAAGTGCTTCTTGCAATAATTCGTTGAATGCTGCCATTTATGTTTTAAAATCCTTGACTGTACCTGACTAAGGCCTCAAATTGTTATTATTCGTACTTCTATTAGATGTGGAAAAAGAATAACAAAAGTTTTCGTCAAAAATTATAAGTTTGAAGATAATTGTCTACCTAATTTACGACTTCAACAATGATTAACTATTTAATTAGCATAGAAACAAACAACATTTCTATTGAAATCTATTTCAAATTAATTGGAATCTTTTAAAATACCCTAAAATATTTCAAATTCTATTAAATTACTGAAATCAATTGAAAATCCCGTGCAATCCTTGTCCCGCAGCATCCTTGTCATTGATTTAAATGAAAATAAAACCCCTTTTTACTTTAAAAAAAACTCTAAATATCTATAAACAATACATCAATAATAATCCCCGAACCCTTATTTTCCCATTTTTGTATTCAGCTGGATAAAAAAAACAATGACTAAAAAAATATCCTACCTTACATCTGGATCTGCCAAAAGAGAATATATAATATATATATAATATATATAATAATAATAATATAAAGATAATAATATCACTTCGTTTTCGCATTTTTTCTGCACCTTGATGTCGTAGGGCATGCGAGTATTTCTTACTTTATTGTTGACGGCCTCGAAGAACTTTTGCCACTGCATGATTGGTGAATCGTACTCTTCAATTTTCCGTGGATTTAAAGAAGTATCGTCAATGTTCTCGGATGAAAAAACACTTAATAACACAGCAAAACACGATCCAATTTAGAGGTTATGTTATGTTCCTCACAATCCGCGCAAATCGTAAAGTCGTGAGACCTGGCACAAGGCACTTGATTTTACAGGTACTTCTTTTCGCGTTCTCTGTCAAATTATCGTTAAGATTTCACCATTATTTTTATTGGGAAATCTATCAATCAGGCTAAAAATAGCGTCACTTTTCAATTACACGTTCAGGGCAGTTCGGCCGTTACTCGCGGCGTCACTATCAGTGCTACCATATTAACGATTTCAAACATTTCAAAGTTCACTACGTTTTCGCAAACTAAACGTTCTTGAAGTCCCTAGAAAGGACCCCAGATCGAACTGGGCCGGAAGTCAGATTTGTTTCCGGAAGTTCCTATGCTGGCTTCACCCCCGTGTGATATCTCGTAAATATCCCTGCGGTGTCTGGGTCGGAAAAGAAAGGATAGAGAATACTTCAGTTCTCATTTTTTCAAATATTAAGTATAATTATAAAGAAGAGAACAGGGTCATCCACTAATTTTTTTTTATTTTTGCATAATAAAGTATATGCTCTAAAATCACTAATAATACCAGCATGGTGTAAAAAAAAAACTTTTTTTCGAATTCATATTTGAAAAAGAAAAATTTGTACATATTTAAAATACCTATTTCTGTCGCGCCAATTCCGCCATCTTGATGTGAAGTAGCACGCCGCCAAACGCTTGTAAATAAGCCGGTTGATTTAAATTTTTTCATAAAAACGGAAAGAAAACAGCGCTACCATTGGTATTTTGTGCTTAAATGTAAGAACAACTATGTCAAAAATCGAGGAAAATTATTTATATCTATACTCAAAGGTGAGGAACGAAAAATATTGTACAAAATTATTCGGCATGACATGTCCTCTACCGCATCTTTAACGTCAACAGTATATTGTATCGAATCTCATTTCAACGATATTTAAATACTTTTATATTTAATCGAAAAATATAAAATATTCTTTTTTTTATAGCATGAAACTCGTAATTGATTTATTTTCAACGGTGTTGAATGCAACAAGTATTATAAAATAAAGTATTTAAAGTAATTATAAATCTTATAATTATAAATTTTATAACAATTTCATAGAAGTATTTATAAAAGTATTAATAAATGCATCTATAAAAAAGTGAGGTTAGGTTTTCTGGATGCAATATTGCGCATATTACATATATGTTACGATTCGCCTAGAGCAATTATCATTCCAAATTGATAAATTAAATAAATAAAAATAAATGTTTCGAAGGATTAACGTTATTCATCCCATTTACTTATTTTTTCGCTTTTACTCCTCGAGTCTCAGCCAGCCCTATCCGACCGACCCGAATTTTGCATTGGAGCTCTGGCTAAAGTTTGATGCCAGCCGTGAACTAATCCGCTGGCGGCGCTGCTGCGCTTCTTGCTGGCAGATGTATTAGGTATAAGGGCAAAATAATTAAATAATTAATAAAAGAATTTTTTCTGAACAAGAATGGGTCTGCAAATTTTTATAATTTATTTGCAGATATATAAACATTATTTTAAATATGCGAAATCTGTTCAAACTTTCCAAGGTATGGAAAAATAATGCACAAACAAGTATACGTGTTCTAAAAGAAATTTGGTATAAGTGCTTAAAATTCTTAATGAAAAATTTATTTGTAACATAAAAACAGTTTTCAAAAATAAAAGGATTACAACAAATAAAATTTTAAAAATATATATATATTTATTATATTATAAACAATTATATATATAAATGAAATATTAAATACATACATATATATATATATATATAGGGTCAGCGAGAAACTGTTGATTCTCCCTGATCCATCTCTCCCTCTTCTGTATTCTCTTCCTTGCGTCAGATAACACCCGTATTTTGTCAACAATGTCCTGCTTGATTTTCAGAAGCTTTGACTTGTTCAGTGTATGCTTGAAGATCCTTAGTTCTTGAGCGAACTTTCGAACCCTTTTCGTGAATGGCCTACCAGATGTTATGTAGTCAATCACACACTGAATACGGGACGCACTTTGTCTTGCCCATACAATCTTCTCGTTCAGTTGATACAAGCGTCTCAAGTCTTTTGATCCATCGTCGGTTTGAGCCTTCGATTTGAATCAGCCAATGCTTTCGCAGCACCATAAACACAATTGATTGTCCAGAGGTTGGGCGCCTCCCAGATATCATCACGAAGGGAGGCATCCACTTCAGCCAGATCTTGGGGCTTAGGAGGAACCTGTATGTCAATGTTACTTCTTGTCCTGAAATCGCTATCATCTCTCAGAAAGTGTCTGCTTTCCGCGGTTGGTCTTAATGTTGCTTCCCCATCTTCGCGTACAGCTTGTTCAAGCAGCGTTTGGGGAAGTGCTTCACGTACGCATCCATTTTTCAAGAGGTTGGCGTGTTTATTTCGCAAAGACTGTTGCGAAACGTGTTGAACCTCTGGGTGTTTCTGGCACCACACAGTGTGCACACGCGCCATAAAGCCTCCGCGAACAAGGACAATGCTGGCATCGTAGCAGTCTAGCACGTCATCATTGAGTTGATTCGTCCACTCATTATGGACGTTTTGCCAGTTCGTCGTCGCGTTTCCACTTGAATTATTATTTGTAGCACACCGAACTCTAGGGTGATCGGCACTGTTTGACGGCCGATTGTCGGGTGTTCTGCGCGTTCGATCGTTTTGAACTGCATCTACAACTTTTTGGTGGTTTCATAGTGTTATTTTTGTTCCCACGAGTAGCTAGGGAAAGGATTTTTCCGTCCTTGTAGAGCCCTGCATGCAAGGATAAGGCTGCATACCCTGAAAGGTCGCGCGGTATCTCAGAGACACCGTTTAAGACACGTCGCCTAGGTGCCATTCAGCTTTCGGCACGGTTGTTACGCCTTCGCTTAGGGATTATTCCTGTGGGACCATCCCTCGACAATTGTCCGCGACTGCTTAGGGGCCATCCATATATTACTTAATCAATTTTTCACCCATTTTTGCCCCCCCCCCCCGTTATAATCAACCATAATAATTTTATTGCCCCCCCCCCCCTTTGATTACGTAATCATCTTTAAGACTTATTAGGATACCTGATTTTGCAAATTTTACACAGCTCTTGAAACAAATCGTTTCTTGAAGACATTTTTTCGTAACGTCAATGTGGAACAGATTTTGAAAACGCACAGATCGATGTATTCACAAGAAAAGCACCTCTAGAAGCATATTTTAATGCTCATAATTTTGCGCACTCTATCAGCGTTTTAGGAGAAAAAATTTCCATGCGCGCGGAATATTTAAGAAAGAAGAGATTTATGAAAATAGGAATTAAAACATATGATTACATAATCACACAAACAATACCCCTTCCCATATATTCAGCAGAAACCCTTGGTACAGGGATCCTCTATCCGCGACCCGAGGACGCGTTCGGTGGCTTTGTCATAGGCCCTTCGGTTCGATTCTAAAGGAGTCTAAAGGAATATATATATATATATATATATATATTGTGTAAAAATATCCAAAGTTGCTTAATCATTAAGAAAGATTAGCTTTTATGACAGTCAGAATGACCCTTTTTGTCAGGGCAGATATATACTCGAAGGTATAAACCGCTTGTCTTGGAGTCATAAAAATTCGACTCGAGATATAAGTATATGTCTTCAAGGCATAGAAACTTGTCTCAAAGACATAAATTGAAGTCTGGCTCTGTCTAAAAAATGAAACACACTGAAGTCGAACTTTCGACTTTAGCATGTCCTGATTGAGGGCAATTCAAGACGAATCCAAGTCGAAGAATTTTTACTCAGTATATGTACCGAGTATGAGTCTACCTGCATTTTAGAAACTTTTCAGGAGAGCTGATTAAAGTTTGTAATGTTAAAAAAAAGTGACAAGTACACTGTAAAATAATGAAAATGATACGAATAGAAATTTCGGGATATAAATATCCTTGATTTAACGTCTGGGAAATAATAATTTGGAATTTTTAAGAAAAACCCTTATTTCATCGGCTTCTTCTAGACCATTTATTCAGAATTTTGTACGTAAAAATGACGTTTCGGAATCAGACCGATTCCCTCATCAGATTATCTTTAAAATTTCGCAGATATTTAGTCAGTATTTTGGAACCATAAACGGATAGATGAAATCGAAAATTTTTGTGACAAAAGATGTATTAAAATAGTCATTCTCAATATAAATAGTATGCTCATTTTTATTTTATTTATATAATGGTTATGTTAAAAAATTAAAAAATTAAATTTATAGGGATGACGGAGGGTGAACACTCCGCCATCCCTATAAATTTAATTTTTGATATTTTCATTTTTTAACATAACCATTTTATAAATTTTTCAACTTCGAATAATCAAAGTAATATTTAAATTCTACATACTCCGTCATCACAAAAGGGCTTCATTATTTTTAAAAATAAGCATTCCATTTATATTGAGAATGGCTATTTTAATACATCTTTTGAGACAAAAATTTTCAATTTCATCTATCCGTTTATGGTTCCAAAATACTAACTAACTATATGCGAAATTTTAAAGATAATCTGATGACGGAATCGGTCTTCTTCCGAAACGTCCTTTTTATGTACGAAATGCTGAATAAATGATCTGGAAGAAGTCGATAAAATAAGGTTTTTCCTGAAAAATTGCAAATAAAAAGAATATGTTTCATTTTATAATATTATAATATGAAATTTTGCCGCTTGTAAGATTTAAGGAACAAAGACTCTCTTCTTTCGTTCTGAGACTAAAAGATAAAAGCCCTAACTGATAAGAAAATCAACGTCGGCTTTGCAAATATAAATATTCTTACATACGCTAACGGGTTTGTTTTAATACCAGCTCATTATCTTTCGAGTCAGTTACTCTGGTTGGACCTTTTGACCCCTCAACATGCGAGTCAAATCAACTCTCGCTAAAATTGCACAACTTTCCGATACAATAAAAACGAATATTTATGAGTCTGTATGAATGACCCAATTAAATCGCTGTGTCACAAACTGCTGAGAATTCAGAAACGAGACATGTGAAAAGAATGAGAAATTTGCGCTTATATCTGTGGCTCTTGAAACGAGGAACAAAGATAAAATAACAAGTAATTATGTACACACGACTCACTCTCGAGAATTTTACCAAATGCCACACTGGATGCGAGCAAATGCGCTTCTCTATAGGGAGAAATCCAATTATAACTTTTGTTTGAATTTTATTTTTTCCTTCATTCTATATGTTTCAAGTAGGAATGACTAAAAGGCAACTATGTTCTTTGTGAGCAAAATGCCCTCTTCACAGATGTCGATAAAGTTCGAGAGAAATTGATTTGTGTAGTACGACTGTAGGGGAAACAAAACTAATTTCTAGGTCATTTTATTCCACTTTAGGAATTAATTTTTTTGTTCAGAGAAATGAGGAGTCGAATTGAAATTGGAATATTTCAGATCATAGAAAAAAGCTTTTATTATATTGAAGGTCTGAACTTTCTCATATATTTTGGTAACTCAGAAATTGAAATCAAGATTCTAAATAACTAGAGAACAGATCAGTGTTGAGCAAGTTACTTTTTTTTGACTAACTAGTTATTGAAACAGTTACTTTTTCACTTCCCTAATTTGAAAGTTTAAAAATCAGAAAAACTAAGGTGATAATTTATAAAAAATGAATCAAAAAAGAAATAGGAATTAGTTAAACTAAATAAAAAATACACAATATGTTCCGAAAAGTAATCAAAAATATATATTTATACTTGATTTCAAATTGATAGACATGTCATTCAGAATATCCTACGGTATCAGATTCTGAACGGGTTTTATTTTTCCGCATTGTTTTAGCCATTCTATTCCCCCGTTTCACGATACTATGCAAATCGTAACTTTCGACTGAGACAATAGTTGAAAAATAGTAAAATGTTTCAAATTAAAAAAAAACCTTCTGTATGATTGAATTTGAAATACTTTGAATTTCTAACATTTCATGTAAAAATATTGCATTTTTAACTAAATAGATTACTCTGTTTTCCAACCGAATCATTGTATTTTTAACAAAAAAATATGCATTTTCGACAAAAAGAAATTAATTTTCAAACCAGAAAGAGCTCTTCTAAATAAACGAGAGGAATTTTCAAGCCAAAAGAATGAATTTTCTAGAAACAAGTTAATTTTCAACCAACTAGTTGATTTTTCTATCAATTTCAAACCAACAAGACGAATTTTCAACAAAAGAGTTAAGTTTCCAACAAAAAAGTTAATTTTCAAACAAACAGTTGACTTTTTTTACCACAAAAGAACGTATTTGTAACAAACTAATTAAATTTTCAATTAAAATGATGAATCTTCAACCAAACAACTGAATTTTGAACCAAGTACAAAAATTTCATCCAGAAAAGACAAATTTTCAACACAGTAGGTAAATCCTCTACATATATTTTTTTAACTAAAGAGATGAATTTTCAAACCAAAAACAACACTTTTTAACAAAAGAATTGTATTTTCAACAAAAATGTTCCTCATTTTTCAACCAACTACATAGTTGAACTTTGTACCAAAATAGTTGAATTTTTTCTTAATACATAAATTTTCAAACAAATTAGATGAATCATTAATGAAGAATTTTATTTGTTTATATTATTTCAGCCAAAAATGATTCTAAATTGAAATCAAACACAGTTGAATTCAACCAAAAAAGACGAATTTTCAACAAAATAGCTGAATCTTCAACCAGAAGAGATCATATTTCTACTCATAACTGACCAATGAATCTCTCTTAATAGAAGATAAAATACAAAACACACGAAGTAACTTCAAAATAAATAAAATTAAAGTTCCAAGTTACTGCAAAAATCGTAACTAAGTTACGTTACAAGTTACTTTTTAGAATAGTAACGAAGCTACCCCAAAAGTTACAAATAACGTAAATTTTCAGTAACTTAGTTACTTAGTTACTTGTATCTTTTATCTAAAATGATAAAAAAGAAAAGCAAGAACAATATTTTTGATGACTGCAGAGTTGATACATATAACATTTTGGTACGATATATAGATAATCAAACCGTTGCTTTTTTGTTCGAAAGATTTTTGTTTAAAATAGGGTCAACGGGGGTAAGTATGTTAGCGGGGTTGGTGTCGTAAAGAGGACAATTTTAATGAAAAACAAATTAGTTATTAACTTTTTTTATGACAACATAAAGATTATATCTCTTATTATCTGTAGAAAAAGATGGCTGGCATTATTTATTGCTTTAATCAGTTTTTTTTAAAGAAACTGAGATGCTTCTAGAAAATCTTTTACACCTATTGTGGATTTTTTTTAGGCGTGAAAGAAGATATTTTTTCGAATATCCGTTCTTTTTTTTAAAATTTTGAATTTTATCATTTTTGATGATAAATTATGACAAGGTATTTAAAAATCAGACTCACAGTAAGCGTGATATATGCCTTTTTTCATTGGGAGATACGAAAATTTGTGAACAGATCCAGGCTAGTTGGAGAGGTTAATGAACCTCATTTTTGCAATATCAATGTGAATACATAATAATGATTGTTAAATAATGTTTTTTTCAATTTTATTTAATTCAATAATTTAAGAAACATGTAAAGTGCCAATGTAAACTAGCCGAAATTTTTTCAGTTTGTTAATGTTATTATTTTAAACAAAATTAATAATTGGATTTGAATCTAATGGTTTTTGTTTAAGAATACCAATTTCAAATGAAATACACCAACATAACCTAGAGTTAATGAAAAATTGTAAATATTTTTTAAAATCTAATAATTTTTATTCAAAATACCAACAATTTCTGGTGAAAAACCTTAACATACCCTATTATTGTTCAAATATGGTAAATATTCTTTAACAACTAAAGCAATTTAAAATGAAAAACACTGACAGAATATAAAAAAATATTATCTAAGATTGTAAATCTGCTTGTAAACGTGATAACACTGATAACCTAAAATTGTTACTTAATTGTAAACCGTCTTTCAAATCTATACTGATTTCCAGTAAAATCCATGAGCCTAACTTAAAATTAAAAAAAAATTGATCTATAAAATGAAATTCCGTTTTCTGGTATAAATCAGTAAAATACCAACAAAAATTGAAAAAAGCGTGAATTTGATGATTTTTAATGATAATCTAAAAAATAATCATGATCTGAAAAATTTGATGAATTTTTAAAATTAAAAATACCAATTTTGGATGAAGAAGCAACCATAACATAACAAAAAATGGTTTCATTATTGTTCATTTTCTTTGAAATCTATATCGATATTTCCAGTGAAAACCGTTAGCTTAACTTAAAATCGTACACAAATTTTAAACAATCTTTGAAATCTTATAATTATTTACTAGAAATCTAGTTTAAAAAATATTTAAGACTTTTTGACGCTTGCAAATTTTAGAATATTTTCTAAATGTTTGGAAATATTTCAAAGTTTTAAAATATTTTTAATCTCTTAAGAATTCCCAAATTTATAAATATTTTTTAAACTGCATCAAATTATTCCTAACATAGTTTTAGAACCTTTCGGATTCATTTCTTCGCATTTTCAAAAAATCTTTTGTGATGAGAAATTTTTTATATTATCTTGAAAACTTGAGAAATTCTTCAAAAGTTGCTAAATTTTTTGTTCAAAGTCTTCAAAAATCTTTATTTTCTTTTAATAAAATTATTTTTGTATCCTTTTAAAACTTCTACATATCTCTTAAGCTTATTCGAATATTTGAAGAAAATTTTTAATCTGCAAAATTGAAAATTTTGCTTTGAAATCTTCTAAATTCTTTTCCGAAATTTTAGGAAATCATTAAAAATCTTTTCAAGTCATTTTAAATATTGTCTTTAAATTTCAAAACAAAAGTTGATGTAAATTATCCCTGGAATCTTGAGAATAAAATATGATTGTCTAGAAACCTTAAAAATCCTTAAAAAGCTTCAAAATTTTATTTTAAAATCTTAAAAAATCTTTATTTTGTTTAAAATTTGTCGGTGCCCGTAATATTTTCATTGCCAGTACCGACATTTTTTATCATTAGGTACCTACAGTCTATACATTTCGTAAACTAAGATAGTATAAGCTTTGTCCATATAATTTCATTTTTCTCATCTCTTTGAATGTATGAGAAGTTTACAGATTACAGTCTAGTAGAAAAATGTTGAGAACAGAATTATTCACTAATATTAAAAAATAATTACAATTAAAATGTTTTTTTTTCTCATCAATAGTGTTTGAAAACATTTAGAAATGATTTTCATCATCAAATAGAATTACTCATTTGGAAATGTTCATTTACTAAATTTATGGTGCAGAAAATTCTTAATCTTCATTAATAGATAATTACATATAACCTCATTTAATATGGTCAAGAGGTTATGAATAGAATCCTTTTATCATTGTTATTGAAGAATTATTTAGAATTTAAAGTTTTCCTTTTATATATATATAATTTAGAATTCACAAATTCCTCATTTGGAAATTGAGATTTACGAAATTCCCAATAATTCCAAAGAACACACTAAAAAAAGTCACTCAAAGTTATATTTAGGCAGTATGCAACCAATCAGGTATCAAACAACAATACGTGCGAGATTTTCAATAATTTCGTTCCACCAATTTTTTTAGATATTATAGGATCTGCTCATATTAAATAAAGGTTATTACCTTTCTATTTCTTAAAAAACGATACGGCATGTATCGTCAAACGGGGTAAATTTGGAAATGTGGGGTGAATTCGAACATTCCTGAATGGATAGTTTAAATTACTCAAGGTTTTTCAACCAGAATCTAAACCAATTAAGGCTTGAACTGATTTCAGATTCTCGGAATAGTTTTGAGTAATTTATCCTATTAATTTAGAGAATTCAAGGGTGCCCGAATTCACCCTACATGTCCGAAATTACCCCGTTTGATGGTACTCTTCTGAAGACTTTCCTCTATAATCATTCTCCATAACTATAACTGGAAATTGTAGCCTCTACAACTCTAATTAAATTTTTAATTAAAGTTTCCACTATTTAAAAAGATAAATTCTGCGTGATTTATCAGGAGACTTAACAAGTTTTTCTCAACTCAACATTAGTAGCCTTAAGAAAGTGGTATTGGAATGCTCTGCTTAACATGCAAATGAAGGACAGAGGGAAAATGTTAATGAGGATTTAAAAAATGTTAATGACCATTTCACGCTTCTTAATTTGAAAGGCTTATTTGTCAATAGTCTTCTTTTGGGAGTGCGTGAGCAGTCACAGATTTGGCATTGATCCTTTAATAGGATGTTGGTCCTAAGATTAATTGACACATTAATCGTTACTGTGTCTCGGTCTTCAAATGAGTATAGGCAATGTCAGTGCTAGAGAAATGATTGAGGCTTATGATTAATTGGCCCTGCCATCAAAATGGACATTCCTCGTTATTCGATGAAGATCCAAGGGCAGTGGCTCAGAATGAAAAATGTTTGATTTATACATGAATTTCCTTCATTAGATTTTGACGGAATGAATAATGTAGCCAAAATGTGAAAAATTGGATAGAAAGATTCAAAAGCTGTAAACATTTGAACATTTTTATGAATGATGTTCTTAGTGCAATAGTGATGTGAAGATTTTCTTATACAATTGTTAAGGTTAGTAATAAAATATACTCTCTAAATCTGAATTAGTAGAAAACTACTAATTGGTAGTAGTTTTTTACTAATTCAAATAACACCGATTCGTTTACTGATAAATAGTACAAATCTACTAATTCAATGTGAAAGAATAACCGACTAAATGAATTAGTAACTATATCTGCTAAAGGAATTAGTATTGCTACTACTAAATGAATTGGTTATTGCGTTGCTAGTTACTCTTTTAAATGGTAGTTTTAAATAAACTTAAAATATGATTTTACAATTAATAGACTTTTATTGAAATCAAATAATAAATTATTAATTACATAGTAAAATACAGGAAATGTTAAAATTGCGTTAACGATACATTCAATTATATACAGGGTGTCCCAGGAATATTGTCGTTCCTGGTAATAGCGGATAGACAAAAAAATTCAAATCGAAAAGTCCCAAAACATTTTTTGGACGAAAATAGGTGCATTTACCTCAAAGGGTTTCGATCTATCTTGAAATATTACGAATACACGTTGAATTAATGTTTAAGTTTTAAATTGTTGTGAAGAATTTTTTATTAGCATTAGGGTCATATGAATATACGAGTATTTAATTAAAAACGTGTTAACTTTTAGGAAATGCACGTTTTTAATTAAATACTCGTATATTCATAAGACTCTAATGCCAATAAAAAATTCTTCACAACAATTTAAATAATTGGGTCAATTAAATCCGACATTTTTCAAAAAATCAGTAAAAATGTCACAGAATGGTTAAGTTTTAAAGTTTTAGTTTTGCAGAACTCTCAATTTCTTAAAATTCATTTCTAATCTTTTGAATTCTTTTGAAGATCTTTGAATTATCTTGAATAGTTCAGGACATAACTTGTTTTATTTTTAATGTTCTGAATTCTTCTCAAAACATGAATTTCTTTTCAATTATTACCAAATTCAGTAACTTTCGACGACGGGTGAACTGCTACTGAATTAAGATGCACTCTTTTTTTTAATTCTGCTGAATTCTGTAGAAGTCGTTGAATTCAACTTAAACTTTTGAATTTTCGAATACTTCTTCAAATTCTTATTAAATCATTAGAATTCACGTTGAGTTATTATAAATTGTTTCAAGTCTTTTGAATTCTGTAAACTTTTCTTGAGTTCTTAGAATTCTGCAGATTTAACGAAACGAGTGCATCCTAGTTCAGTAGTAGTTCACCGTCGATCAAAGCTGATGAAATTGGGAAATAGTTAAAGAACTCCATGTTTTCAGAATAATTTAGAAAATCAAATTATATCCTACATTTTTCAAGAGAATTCAAAAATCTTTAAAAGAAATCAAAAGATTACAATAAATTCTAAGAAATCGAGAGAATCCTACAGAATTCAAAAGACTCTAAGGAATTCAAAATAATTCAACGTGTATTCTAAATATTTCAAGAAAATTCAAAAACCTTTAAAAACATTTAAATGTTTAAATTCAAAGATTTATACAGAATTATGTAATGAGATGAAGGGAAGTAAAAGTACAGAGTTTGTCAGCATGAGAAACAGCAAAGGTGGAATGCTGTATGGAGTATCTGAATCTAGGTGATTCTGCAGTACGTTTGTTAATTGCTACCTAACTTTTTTCAAGGCACTTTTCTAGTTCCTTTTAAACTATTCATTAATATTAAACTAAACCTTGCTAATTTTAAAGAAACTGAACAGATACAAAAAATAATAATATCGTTGAACTTAATATCATTTAACTTGCAATTATTTAGGGTCTCCGTAAAAAATTAAATTTCTGACATATAAACTCAAATAAAAAATCCGAATTTTTTGTACAAATTGGGCATATTATGCAGATTAAGAAACAAAAATAACATTCACGATTTTCCAACAACTTTTTTATTTTTGTCGATCCACATTATTGCACATACGAAAATAATAAATAAATTTTATTGGTTTCATTGTTCTTACTCATTTAACATTTTTTTTAAAAGTAGTTCAATAACATCCTATACATTCATAGCGCACATTGCAATGATAAAGCAATTTTTTATCTGGATGAGTAAATATTTTTTACCTGTGAGAGCCAATCAAAACATCATGTTTCACAATGTACATAAAAATGTACACGTACATTTGTTATAAATGAAGCAAGAGAACTGAAGGGAAAGTAGTTTAGTAACACATATCGAAAGGAATTGAAATTAAGTGAAGTGTTTTAACTTTAACAGCCATGCGTTTTTTATTTTTCGTCTTTCTCTGCAGCCTTGTTTACAGTAGTGATTGTGATAATATGAAAGATATAGCATCAGATATAGCTCTACGTTAGTCAAAACGCATTTATTTATTATTATTTATTTTATTTTCCACACATTTATTAATTTATTTACGACATTTAAATTTAACGATACGATAAAATGGAATTTTAATTTATCTTACGATTTTACTTACAAGTGCCTAAAGGTATTAAAAATAATAATAATAAAACAGTTTTTCAATTTCTAAAAATCAAAATCTGGAAAGTATCTCAAATGCAAGAAAAAGCCTAAGAGAACATTGTTGCGCAGAGCATAAGAAATATTGAAAGAACCATTTCAAGTTTTTTTTATCTTACTTAGTTTCTTATTAAACTTAACTTATTGAGTTTAAGAGGAAAAATTTTGGCTTCTGTACAGTTTTGTGTTAAAAATATGTTTATTGCCAAGATAAATATTATGACCAAGCAAAGGAAAAAACTGAGCCCAATTTGAGTCGGATATTGACCTAAAATTGAGATGCAGCATTTTTCGTTAAAAACTTAATGATTAATGGTATCATAATTATTTGGTATAAAGAAGAATATAAAACAAAATGCATAATCAAGGAACTAGTTTCTAAATATTTCAATTGTAAAATTAGTAATGATATCCTTTTCCTCTCAAACTCAAAAAACAAGCTTAATATCTTAGGTGAAGTTTCTGATTTTTGTTTTAAAATTTCAAGACGTCCCGATACATTATACAACATCAAGATTCAAATGTGCAGAGGTTGCACCTTTAGGTTGAATTTGCTTTAACGGATTTTTTTTTTCTTGACCTTTATTGCGCATAAATGGACAAACATTGAACTTTATGATAATTTAGCAGTGTCATTTTCGCTCGGAAAAAAACATTTGTCACCATTTGAAATCAATAATTTGATTTACAGAGAATTGCATCTTTCTAAAAGCGGCCGCAACTCGGACAACCATCGCAATTTGGGCATGTAAAATACATGGAAATTCGTGTGGCAGCGATAGAGTTGTTTGTTTTGGCAAGTAAATTAATATATTAAACTTGTCTAATTTAGTAATCAATGTCTATGAAGATTTAACAATATTATAATATTTTTATACACAGAAAGTCAGATTTTTAATCATAGATTTAGTATATAACGTTCTACGAAACACTAGTTTCATTATATATTCTTTTATATATTTTACGAAAATTTTTCTTTTACAGGCACGTGTACAAAGCCAGTAAGAATAGATAAAACAGCTCAAAAAGTTTACTACGACTGTGAATAAGAGTTCTCTACGGAAGCCTGAAAGTAAAAATAATTTTCACAAATGACAACAATAATAACAAAGTAAAAGTCTTCAAAGAATAAGAATGTTAAGGAATTATATGTACGACTAAATACTAACAAATCAAATCAATAAAACTGAAATATATTTGAATATAGTTATTTTTCTTTTTGAATTGTATTACCTGTGAGACTTCATGATTTTTAAATGACATGCAGAATCCAATGTATTTCAAAAATAAGTTCTGCTATAAATAGACATCCATAAATCCATAGAGAGTGCTCTAAAAACGTGTTAGTGGTATCAAACTAGCAATTGTTTTGTAAATATTTTTCACGAGACTATGATAACGCAGTTTTTTATCTGGGTGAGTACATATTCAGTACTTATCAAATTTTGAAATAGAAAATACCAACATTCGACGAAAAACACTACCATAACTAAAATAACAAATTTCCGGTGAAAATGGTGAAAAAATTAACAGAACTTGAAATCAAAACTTAAATTAAAAACATAACCTTAATTTATATTGAAATTTCAAGTAAAAAAATTTTATTCTTTTTTGAAAATCAATTGTCTTTTTACTAAAATTACCGATTTCAGGTGTAAAAACAGAACATAACGTAACATTGTTTAAAAGTTGTGAATCTTCTTAACAAAATAATTTTTTTCAAAATAACGGATGAAATTATTTATAAAATTTCCAATTTCTCATGCAAAATGCTATCGTTACCTAAAAGTGTTGAACAATTATGAATCCTAAAGATTTAACGATTTTTTTTAAATGTCAATTTCCGGCAAAAAACGCTAACAAAATTAAAAAAAAAATTATTTAAAAAATTGTAATCTTTGAAATATAGTAACTTTTATTCAAAATACCCATAGCCGACGTAAAATCCTAATATAACCTAAAATTATTCAAATTGAGAATTTTGATGATGATTATTGTTTCAAGATGGTAATTTTCGATGATTTTATAATAAAATATAAAAAAAACTAATATCTAGAGAAAATCAATAACAAAAAACATGTACACTTACCAGTGGTAATTATATACATACCGATATTACAGAACACGGCAAACTTTAATGTTTTAGAAAAATCGGAATAACTCTGGAAATAATTAACACTTTTCAATTTTGTTGGCTCACTTTAAAGTTAAATCTTCTTAGTATTTTGCTGAATGATTAGAATATTTTAAGGATTTTTCTCCTGAATTCTAAACCGGGATCAATCTTGGTGAAAAAACTTACCATATTTTGAATAATTATTGTACTTGTCAAATGAATGAAATAAATAATAAAAATATCTTTATAAATACATCTTACTAAAATTTATTGAAATATGATAGACAATGATTTCTTTTTAATTTGTAAGTATTCACACGTAAATTTTTATTTGTTTAAATTTTATATGGAATAATTGAAACGTTCTCTGATTATGAACATTAAAAAAAATGGGTTTCCTAGCGTAAAACAATGTTTTTTTTTCAAACAAGCTTATCATATCTACAAATTTTTGAAATGAAAACTATTTTTCAGGTTTAGATTTACAACTTTGGTCAATATCTCATTATCGTGAAGTGAATAAATATGACAATAAAGAAGGAAAATGATTGGAAAATAGAATCACATGATGTTTGTGTTTCAAATAATTTACCTAATTTCTTAATTATAAAATATGTTGAATATTCTGAAACACTTTTATATTACTTATTACTTTTGTAACTAGAACTTGAAAAAATTTTAGGCAGCCCTATGAATCACCCAATCGAGTTATTCCAAAGTTTAAACTTCATTATTTGACTAATATTAGGTGTATCAATTAATTCGGTGCCTTTACTTGAAATTTTCCCGCTCTAAGGTAGTTTTAAAGGGCGAACCTTAAGTTTTAAACACAAAATATAATAAGTGGCGGTCCTGCGGACTCAACCTTAAGTCATTTGAGATTTCACAATGGTGATTTTTCAATTTGAATGCAAAAATGATGCAGAGTCTTAAATGCTCCTTGTCAGACGCCATTATATTCACTCATGATTTTTTAGGTTAAGTCCGCAGGGCCGCCACTGATTAGAATTAGATTGTGTGGTGAAGTTTAAGGTTCTCCCTTTAAAAGTACTTCGGGACGAAAAAATTCAATGAAGAAACCAAAAATTCGCCTTCCATAGTTTAATTGAAGAAGAAATTTCGATGGATGAAGGCAAATGAGTTAAAAACTCATATTTGTTTGTCAAAGTGTGCGACGTTTGTCAAATTTTGTTTAAGGCAATAGGAAAAAAGTTACAAATGTTTGAATGTAAGGCTTTGCTTCAAAAACCCAAAAATGGAACCCCCTGTGCTTTGATAAATAATTATCAAAATGAATTAATTTTTGGTGTGAGAAGTACTATATAACAGAACTACAATTAGGCCAATTTTTAGCCCGATCGGACAACTTTCATTTTGGAGGTGGGTGCACTTCAGAAATTATGCCCCATATATATATATATATTTAAGTTTTTAATGCTCAATTTTAGTGGCTTGAATGTTTTATGTCAAAAAGCTTTATCTAAAAAATAGATGTGACACGAAAATCTCGACAGCATTGTTGTCGGTTTTCCTTAATTCCGATTCGGTAATTTGAAAAACTCGAAGAAAGAAATGTTGCCAAATTCACACAAATGTGTGTAATTAAGAATTGTGTTTTAGTTGAAGGGCACTGACAAATTAATGTCACATTTGTCTGCAAAATAGAACTGACAAAAATTTAAGATTTATAAATGTGAAATTTTATTATCACATTTTCTGTTAAAGTAAATAATTTCCAATCAAGAAAAAGGGATTTTTTCAACGAATTAGTTCAATTCTTATCCAAACTGATGAATCTTTAATAGAAAAAAACTAATTCTCAACAAAATGTGTTATTGTTACATTACAAAGAGTTGACAAATTTAGCAAAAACGATTTCACTTTTCAATAAAAAATTGTTGAATTGCGCCAAAAAATATAAAATTTCAACGAAAGAGTTGAATTTTCAACCAAGAAGGATTCTTCAATCAATAAAAAAATTCTCATCCGAAATGTTGAGTTTTCAGGCCATGAAGACTAATATTTGAAAAAAAAGTTAAATTTATAACAAAAAAATATTAATTGTCTACCTAAATGATTGAATTTCTCATGAGAGAGAAAATGTTTTGAACAAAATAAGTGAATTTTCAACTTAAAAAGATCAATTTTCTAGCAAAGAATGAAGTAGCTACATTTTTCGTTGAAAAAAATATTTTTACAAAAAAAAACATATTTTCGAGAATATTTGTTTAATTTTTACCAGAGAAATCAGCTTTCAACGAAAATAATGCATATTCAAACAAAAACAAAAAAACATTTCACCAATTAGGTGAACTTTCAACCAAAAAGACGTATTTTCTATTAAAAAAAAACAATTTTCTACCAAAAACGAATAATTTTTAAGAAAATACATGAATTTTCCATCAAAATTTTTTATATGAAATTTTCAACCCAATAGTTGCATCTTCAACCAAAAAGGTTGATTTTCAATAAAAAAAGGATACATTTTCAACTAAAGGAATGAATTTTCAACTAAACAAATTAATTTTCTGCCAAAAAGATTAAATTTGTATGAGAAAGAATCTTGATAAGAAACTGAGTTAAATTTTTAGTTTGAAAAATTAATTTTTAATTTTAAAAAAACTGTTTTTTAACCAAAGAAATTAAATGAAATACATGAATTTTAACTAAAAAGGTCAATTTTATGCCAAAAAAAGACAAACTTTCAACAAAATAGATAAATTTATAACTAAGAAAAATAAATTTTTAAACAAAAATAGACTAGTTAAATTTTCAGATAGAGAAATAAGTTTTTAAGTAAATAACTTAAATTTACGTAGAAGTATTAAAATTTTCAAGGAAACAAATGAATTCTCTGCCGAAAAGATTATATGTCCATACACAAATTTCAAAACAAAATTTAATTGACTTTAAAAAAAAAAAAATTATTTTCAATAAGAAAACTAATTTTCCACAAAAAAAAAGAATTGTGAGTAAGTGGAAAAAATTTTCATTCATATTGAATTCACTGGAAATTTCTCGCTATAATAAGGAAACTTCTGTAAAGCATGTACAACGTTCTCAAATAATATAAGATTTTCTGTAAAATCTATAACAAAATGAACCGAGTTCTTTTTCTGAAGAAAGGGTAATTGTTGCGCTCATAGCACGCACAATGTTCTAGTATTTTTAAGTAGTAGACCAGGTAAAAGTCTAAAATATCGAAAATTTAATAATTTAAAGTTTTAAGGTTACAAAATTTCATATAAAAAATTATATAATGTTTTTATTTACTTTATAAAAATTTATAAGCCCGCTTATTAATAAAATGTTACAATTTTCGATGAAAAGAGGGCCACATATTTCTTTGTACGGCCCTGACGTACTCGTACTTTAACTTTATAGCCAAGATTTTTTTTCTATATCGCATGTAATGTATTGTAATTTAATGTAATTGTTTAAGTTAAATTGTTAAACCTAACAGTTCGACTCATTTTACATAACTGGTAGGTAAGCGACATCTCAATTTACCCAACTGTCAGGTAATCTTCATTATCTAAAGCCGGCGTCAAAAGTACGCGACCCTCACTTTGAACGCTTGCATCTCTTTCGAGGCTTCCCAAAACGAGCTGGATGTCTTGAAAAATCTGAAAAAATTCACAGACGCTCCTTAAAGTGTCCAGAATGCAACGCAGTTTTCCAGATTTCGAAATATAAATTTGTTTAATAATCACAGACCATTTTCCACAAACATATCATCTCCGAAAGAAATAATGATAGGAAGTTGTTTTATGGCTTAAGGAGGTACAGTCACAAACACACATTTCTTACGGATTTGTTTAAATTTCAACTATAGGTTCTTTGGAATGTTATCTAAACGTTTGCGAAATTTGACAAATATTGTTCTCTCCTGAGCTGAAATAATTAAGATTCAAGTTGGACCCTTCCACACGTAAAGCCTATCCCAAGCATAGGAAAATGTTACATTTCTAACTTAACTCCTAAACTATTCTTACCGTTTTTTTTTTCAACAACTAAGATATGTTAGAAGGAGGTTTCATGAAGATTTTAAAAAATTTTCGGAATTATTGTCCTCTTAGTTTGAGACTGAGAGGTATGCAAAGTTTGAGAATTTTGAATTATTCTAAAAATGAAACAAGCACGTTGTAGCTATCTGGCAACGCTGTCGGAGCGCCTAGCGGGTCTAGCGCACGCGCAACATCTTTCAATATTATATGAGAAACTTTCTTTTTCATAAATTTACCTTTAACTACTAATCGATCTGTCATTTTCAACAAATGTCACGTTTTCATTAGAGTCAAAGAGCACAACTGTCAAAGCAGACACCATGAAAAATGCGACGTTGCTGCGTCTACACTCAGATCTTGAGGAGTAAGTGTGTACTCTTCTGTATACACAACTTCTCTATGTGTAGTCTGCAATCATAGCCAAAAATTTTCTCTTAGGTACGACAGTAAATTAATTAGAAAACATTATACCGGTATAATTATCTAATTTTTGACTTTCTTCGACGTAAATAAGCTACATATTATACATTTTATGGTTAATGCAACTTATATCACTCAAACAGTATTATTTTCCGACATAGACTTAGGACTAACTTTTTGCAAATAGTATGCGCGACCGTACCTCCTTAATTCAATCACTTTTTCGTAATTTTAATTAGATTCAATTTTAACTAATATTTCAGTTTGTAAAATTGATAATTCCGCGACGAATATTTGCATATTTTAAATGATGAAAGGTCTACATTTTAGTTTAATTGGGTCATAATGAAAGGTTGAGATCTTTAGTGTCTTGAATATAACGTGAGAGCGGTAATGATTAATAATGTGTAAGACAGTATTAAATTGTCACTCAAATTAATTGATACGACCAAAAAGATATAAAATGTACGAAAAAGTGTAAAATATTACCAGCTAACCAATTTTGATTATTTTTACTAAAAAACTAACGTATCTTGAAGTTCTAAAAAACCCGTTGAACTCTTTAACAATTGATAAAGTATCCTTTAACCTTTCAACAATTATTGTAAAAATTTGTTTAATAAATATGGTGACTATGAAAACATTCGTTGAAGAATATTGATTTGTGTTATTAAAAATTTCGCTAATTATAAATCCCCGCCTCAGACTCATTTGAGAAATTCAAAATAGTGTCAATGGTGACATAAATTTTGAAAAAAGTAGCTTCTTGAAATCCTTTCGAAACTTTCAAAACATACCCTAAAAGATTTGAAATCCTTTAGAACCCCTTAAATACCTTGAAATTCCTTTAAATCTCTAAAATCCTTAAAAATCCTTTGATATTCTCTAAAAACCCTGAAAATGGATGAAAATTATTAAATTCTTTGGAATGTTTTAGAGTATCGCAAACCAGGGTTGCTATATAGAACGTTGAGCAAGTCGCCCAAATTGCCAACTTAAGTCGCCCAACCCTAGATACCCAGCTTATAATTTATAGCCAACGTAATAACTTAAAATCACTCAGTGGGTTCACTGATGTGGTGTGAGATCGCGGATATCACGAGTGCACGCATTAGCTCTTCCTTTGTCTTTTTTGAGCAACATAAAGTGAAATCAATAAATATTTGTAAACTCTTCATGATATCATTTTTTAAATACATTACTTATTGAAATTTTGCAAATTTCTAAATACAGGTATTTTATATTTTTTAAACGTAATAAAAGGATATAGTATATGAAATGGTATTCATTTAAACAATTATTAATTCACATCAATTACACCTAGCCATATAACTTTGATTTAAATATTTAAATAATATAAAGTTGAAGAACCTTAGACGATAGTAATAAAGCGGCAGGCAGCCTGTCTGCAGAAAGTCCACAAGAGTGAAAGAGATAGAGAATGATCAGAAAGGTCCCTTTCTTTTACTCTCATGGACTTTCTGCAGGCAGAGAGAAATTTATGAAAAGGCCACCACAGATGATCACTGTGATCACTAATGATTGGCTGACAACAGACATTAGTTCTCTCAGGAAAATACGAATTCACCAATCAGAAAGAGCAATAGTTACATACACCATTTATTTAAGAATGCTGTGATTGGAGTTTCAGAGAGGTATCTCAAATTGTGTGGTCCAAGTGCTAAAAATGTCGCCCAATTTGTCGCCACAAAATCACTTCAAGTCGCCCAATTGCCGATAAGTCGCCCAATCTGGAAAACCTGCCCCAAAATTGTTTAAATCCCTTGAAATGTATATAACATCCCTAGTTTTCCTAAAAGAATCTAGTAAAATCCCGTAAAACGTCTTGAAATCTGTAAGATTTTTGACAACACGTTCTTAAAAGCCACCATTCAAATCAGAAGGAACCTAAATAAAAGGCCTAAAAAGAAAGAACGAGTTCGTTTGCCAGCTTCGTCAGTCGCTCATCTTTCATTCTTTCAACATGTCCGAACAATCTTAACTGATTTCTTTCCCATATGTCAACTAGGGTCTCTTCTGCACCACATTCATTGAAGATTATTTCGTTCCTCACTTTGTCCATCAGTGTTTTCCCGCATATTTTGCGCAGGAAATTCATGTCAATCGCGATAATTTTACTCTTATCCTTTTCTTGACAGGTCCATGTCTCGCTACCGTATAGCACAGTCGGTACAAATATAGAATTATGTCTTGCCATTTTAGCTGTTTTGATATATAATGCTGATAAAGGACCCTACCCTACTGATAACCTGCTTACCCTCATTTATGCGCCTATCTAACTCCCCATCTATCTTTCCGTCACTAGTGAACAGGATACCAAAATATACGTACTTATCAACTTGTTCTATTCCCT
This sequence comes from Andricus grossulariae, assembly GCA_011634705.1. Taxonomy (NCBI): domain Eukaryota; kingdom Metazoa; phylum Arthropoda; class Insecta; order Hymenoptera; family Cynipidae; genus Andricus; species Andricus grossulariae. The sequence continues at coordinate 186,214,775 of JAABKJ010007545.1, read as the reverse complement.
CATCATTTTGGACAATGTTGCACATTGTTTTCTCACCTTTTCCTTCAAACACCATATATTTTGTTTTATTCACGTTAATTTTGAAGCCCATGATCTTCGTGCTTCTATTCAGTTTGCTCAACATTCTTTGCAAGACCTCGATTGATTCTTCCTTAAACACCTTATCATCTGCGAAAACTAACCCACGTACCCTCAGTGTCTCGAGATCTACATCTTCTTCGGCGAAGAGGGCCATTCTTACACTTGTCCATAAATATGATAAATAACCATGAGGACATAACGCATCCTTGTTTCACGCCTTGCATAATATCGAACCAGCCACTCAGTTTCCCATTAACCCTTGCACTCGCTTTGCTACCTGCATATATTGTTTTTATTGTTTGTAGGAGCCATCCATTCACTCCGTGCTCTTTGAGGACTTCCCAAAGTTTATTTCTATTCACCTTGTCAAATGCTTTTTCTAGGTCAACAAAAGCACAGAAAACTTTCTTTCCTACTCTCAAACTTTTTTCTGTGATCTGTCTTAAGCTAAGTATTTGATCCGTACATGATCTTCCTGGCATAAATCCGCTTTGAACTTCCCATATATTTTCTTCTGTTATTTTCATTACCCTACGAATAAGTATTTTTCATAAAATTCCTCGGAATCTTTTAAAATAGATTGTATTCTTTAAAATTGTTAGTAATTTTGCAAACTTCTGAAATCATGAAAATCCGCTAAGAATCCCTAAAATCTCATGAAATCCGATGAAATCCTTTTAATTCCCTAGAAGTCCATTGAAATTTCATTCCCTTTCATTTACTGCATATTATCCCTGGAAATCCTTTGATACCCGTTTAAGATTCCTTCAACTTTTTGAAATATCTCAAGAGTTCTTACAATTTTGTAAAATAACCTGAATATATGTTAAATCCTTTGAAATCCACGATTTTTTTTAAATATTTTAAATCCTTGGAGATCCTATAAAATCGCTTAGGTCTGGTAAAATACCTAGAAAAACCTTGAAATAATTTTAAATCCCGTTAATTATCTTGAAATCAGGTGAAACTTCTTGAAATATCTTAAAATCACTTAAATTCTCTGAAATCCCGTGGAGTCTTTTAAACGCTCTAAAAGCTTTAAGACCCCAAAAAAACGTTTAAAAATCTGTGAAATCTCTTGAAATGTTTTGAAATGTGTTGTACAATAACACAACGTAACAAACTTTCATAAAATTCGTGTTTGTTGTATTTTTATAGTATTTCTTTATGTATTTTGAAGCGTTGTTATGAAAGTAACCTTCCTTTTTCGTAGCATCAATACTTTCGGAGATATTCAAGATTCAATGTTCAATATCACATAAAAAATAAACAAATCGTATTGCGCACGTGAAAAAATGTAAAAAAAAACACGAGGTCATTTTTGAAAACATAGGGTCATGGAACAGAAACGGCCAAAGAATGGGGGTTTTCACTTTTTAAAACCTGTTTTTCTGAAAAACACGAAAAGATAGAACATTTTCGCTTTCAGGATCGTATTCTACGGGAAAAAGATACTGAAATATCCTATCAATTGATGATAAACAAAATCTTGTAATCAAGTGTAATTAACTTGATTATAAAAGATTGTAATAAAAGCTAAGTTTCACCTGCAATGCGAACATTTTCAAAATTAACTTTTGCTCTCCATTTTCATTAGAACACTAGGAAACAAAGACATTTTTCATCCTATTTGTTCTTTCTGCCTTTTACACAGGTAGATCTGGTGAATACTACGAGTTCAAACAATACAAACGTGTCGGGAGTTTTCATCAAAAATGTAACACCCAATACTCCAGCTGGAAGAGCGAGAGAGTTGAAGGTAATGAACTTCAATTATTATTAATTATTTACACTATTCAGAAAGCACTGCATATGTGAGTAAAATGTCATGAATAATAAAATAAAAATTGTATTACATGGCTCTCTATTTCTTGCCCTCTAACGATTTGATGGGTTCAGACAATAATAATAACATTATGTTGATCTTTTCAAAAATGTTCTTTAGAATAAAAAACACAGAAGTAGAGATTACATAATGTAGATAAATACTATATTTTGCATATAACAGTAGAAAAATTTTCAGCCAGTTTATCTTATATAGCAATCTACTATTTAAGAATGATAAATTATTAAATACATAAACTATAAAACTTCTGTTCGAGAATAGTTGTTTTAAGAATGTATAAATTGTTCTTAAACTTTTTTTACGGATATTTTAGTAAATTTTTTTTTTATTATAAATTATGTGATTCTTTACAATGTGCCGCAATATACAAAAAATATATATTACTGCAGTTCCTTTCTTTTGGTTTTAGCCATAGAAATTTCTATGAAAAAAAATAGAAAATTCCAATTTTGACCCAAACGATGCGAGTTAGGTAAAAATGTACATAAGAAGAGATGTAGCTTATCAAAAAACATACAGTAAAACGGGATAATTCCGGACATGTGCGGTAAATTCGGACATTCCTAAATTGATAGTATACATTTTTTAAGGGGGTGTTAACCAGAATATATAACCAGTTAAGAATCAATTTAAGAACGTTCCGAATTTACCCCACATGTGCGAAATTACCCCGTTTTATGGTACATATAAATTTTCTTCTAATCATTTTTCGATAGGACTCGCTGTTTTGGTTTAACCCATAGAAAATTCGAAGAAAAAATCGAAAATTATAATATTTTAAACAGAAAACGCGAGATACGGGAAGAAGTCCAAGGGAGGAATTTTAACTTTTTAAATGGCCTACAAAAATGTCTAATTACGCAGTCCCGGACCGAGATATAATATTAATAATAAAATAATAACGGTTTTCATAAAGCATATAATAACATTTTAATACACTTTTCATATAGAATTAACAAATCTCGGTTGGTTACAAGTTTATGACCTACGCAAAGTATGCCGTAAAGTTATAGAATGTTTATTGAACACCGAGTGCGAAGCGCGAGTATCGTGTTGAGAATGCGTGCCTTAAAGTCTACAGAGCTTCGAGTAATTTAATCTTTATATAAAGTTACGTAAAAAATGTAACGTAATCTGGGGTGTAAAAGAGATGTATTCTTTGTGAGGTTTAATGAAGGTGTAAGCGAAAAAAAAACGTGATAAATCCATTTTTTGAAAAAAATGAGACAACGATTATTTCTGTATGTTTGGAAAATGGAGAGTGGCTCTCAGTGGGTCGAGCCATTTTCACGGTATTATGATGCCTACATTTTAAGTTATTCATTATCATTATACCATCAAGCCAAATCCCTTTTGGGGTAAGCATAGCTGACTCGGTTCTACCCTCATTATACTGCCGGGGATCAAGGTATTCATATGAGGAAATTGAGAAAGGAAAGTGTAGGAGGGGGTATAAATTTTAGATTAATTTGGCATTCTCCTGTAGCTTATTTAAGCAATACGCTCGTTCCGGAACACCGCTCTGATATAGGTTGCTGATCAATCTCTCCAGCAATCACCCCAGGCGAAGAGCTTCGCAAAGTCTTCATGTATAATGGATCACACAAAAATACGCAAACTGACTGATAATCTCATAGTAAAATACATGCTCTTTACTCATATTACATCCACTGGGTAAAGCCCTCCACTCTTATATAAACTGTTTTTCTCCACACTTTTATGTCCTGGCATACAAGTTTAGCTTTCTTTACGTCCATAAACCATATTCTTTGAGAATCCTCTCATTACTGACTTTGTCCATTAGTTTCTTCACCGTAAAGCACAGTGGGTGCAAGTACAGAATTTTATATTGCAATTTCAGCTTTAATTGTCGAGTTTTTACTTATGGTAACGGTTTATACACTGCTCAGCATTCTTTGTAAGCCATCGACTGATTCTACCGTAAAAACATTATCATCTGCAAAATGTAACTCATGCACCTTCACTGTCCGGAGATCTACAACTTCATCGTCAAGAGGGCCATTCCAAGACACTTATCCATGAATATAATAAATAGCCAAGAGGACAGAACACATCCTTGCCTAATATCAAACCAATCACTCAGTTGTCCATTCACCCTTACACTTGCTTTACTATCTACATATATTGTTTATATTGCTTTTAATGTCAACCTTTGACTTCCCAAAACATATTTATATCCATATTGCCAAATGCTCCTTCCAGGCGAAGTGTCTCGTCCCGAAATTCGGAATGACTATAGTCCAATATTTTTCATATGCTTGGCATAGTCGTCCCGAATTTTTAAAACTAGTCCATCCCCTTTTCCAACTCCCCCAATTTTTCGGGACGACTAGACGCAACCTTTTCCAGGTCAACAAATACACATAAAACTTTTTTCTTTATTCTCAAACTTCTTTCTGTGATGTGCTTGAAGCTAAATATCTGATACACACATAGTCTTCCTGGCATAAATCCACATTTTAAAAACAAAGTACTATTTCAGGGCCAGTTTCAGGTATTACAATAAGACTCAGAAAAAAACAGTCTACCAAAATGAGACCACTTGTGGGATACCACAATCGCTTGTTTTGCATTGAAATTAACAGCATGAAGTTTTCCTATTTAAAAACAGGACACAACAAAAAATGATACCGTAAAAAAAGAGATCACTAGTTTTTACAGTGCACATCGGACTTCCTAGATATTTTTTATGTTAATTTCATTACCACATTTCTCTTTGTGAGAAAATAAATTGTTCTTATTTCTAAAGTCATGTAGTAACAGTGACTCGATTACCATATTTTATTTTATACAGCATTAACAAAGTCATTTTTCATGGAGCTGCAAAAAAGTGTTCAAAATGGTCGTTTTATGTAAAAATGTTATAAAATAGCTAATTTAGTATTCAGTTTACGTTCCATGAGCAATGAAAAAACAGAATGTGATGCTAGGCTTATTAAGCGTTTTAACCTATAGGAAATGATACACGGTAATCTGTTATCATTATTATTAAATACTTCTTACCCGGAAATTGATCTACCCACTGTTTCCTATCCAGAGTGAGTATTAACCAAATGCTGCTTATAAGCAAATTATTCAAATGAATTTATTTATGCAATTTTAAACAATCTGTGCCATCGGATGTTCTAGTTGAGACCTTTAGCAATACTTTTTTCAAGTATACATATTTTCAAAACCACTTTTTTCAGTGCAAATATTTAATAAAGTCAAGATAAATTTTTCCAACGTAATCTTAAAAACAGTTTTTTTCCATTCTTCTCATTTCCTAATGGATTTCGATGTCTAAGATTTTAGACATAGTGTGTTCGCATATGTTTTAATCATCCCTAAGGTTTAAAACAATATCCTCCGCAGGTTATTCAAATAATTGAAAATACCCACTATCTACAGCGACCTATTGATGTCAACTCTCCCTATCCATAAAATAAAATAATAAAATCTTTTAATTTGAATTTCCGCCCACAAATTCATTACGCATTTATAATATAGAGAGATACAGAAATATACTAAGTTTTATAAGAACTATACGATGACGATCATAAATTTTTAAACACATTCAGTGTACATAACGAGCCAAAAATTTATCACCCTGCCTGACAGTAGTGTAATAAATTACACAGCAAGCTACCAAACCAATATTTCAAACATCTATAACCACATTTGATTATTATAAACCCACATAATTACCCATAGTAACCACAATCATTAAATATATGGTCAACTCAATCTAAATCTGATGCCTAGAGGAAGAACCAATCTACCCTTCTTTAGATGTACTTGCAAGTTTCTATTTTTAATTACCGACTATAGTTTTCAAATATAAATCGCATATTTTTGTAAATAGTTACTCGAATGTTAACCACTAATGTCTCATTTAAACTTTAGCATAAGAAGCGTTTTCGCTTGATTTTATTTACTTTAACGGTACCATTTCTTGAAAAATATTATATCTTAAGTAGGGTAAATCGGGGCAAAACCGACGAGTTAAAATTCCTTGCTCTATAAAAACTTATAAGACGTGGAATGAATCCATTTTTTCTTTACTTCAAGTCGCAAATTATTGTATATTAAATTTACATAGATATTAATTATCTTCATAAAACACTGATTCAATAATTTATAACAAACTGTGTTTCGTTGGTCTCGGCCCAACATGCCGGGCCAAGACCGACGATAGCTTTTCGTCGAAATGCAAATATGTTATGATTTAAAATGTTGAGGTTTGATTCTTTGGTATTTCTTACATTGGAAAAGTTACTTTCAAAGATATGCAGCAAGCAGTAAAAGGTCTTTTTATTAAAAATAGTGATAAATATTATGTGAATTCTTATTCTTTGACATTCTCCTAGGTCGTTGAGAAGTAGAATGATTTATGTGTGTTTTTCACGTGTTTTGTTCTGAAGTAGAGTTTGATCATATTATCGACATAAAAGAAATATATTTTTGACTTGGATTAAGTTTAATTTTTATAGTTACTTGATGAAATAATGTTTTATCTACCTGAAGATCAAATTTTCATGCTGTAAGTATTTCAATTAATGCTACAAACCCAATATTCCTGCCAACGAATCTTCCATTCTTTGGTTATAAAGACTGTTCTCTGTATAATTTTTCTTTTACAACGTAAATTTTCAAGTTTTGAGATTATAGCACCATTCCTCTCATAAAATAGATTATTTGATGCAAAGAAAAATTAAAATGATTAAGGAATAGCAAATTTCAAGGGCATAACGAATTTTAATCAATGGAAATATTTCAGAACATGTCCAAGATTAATGAAAAATTGATTGTACTCATGTAAGTTTCTTAATTGCGAAGTTAAAGCATCATATATATACGTATATAAAACTTGTAACAGAAATGCCCCATACAATTTTCTGGATATATTTTGTTAATTAAATTAAAATTTGCCGTTCTTTTCTTGTAACAAAAATCTGAAGACATCCGACAAAATGTCTCAAAAGAAAAAGTTCATTAATTTCTTAATTCGTTTGCTGGAACGCACACTGAAATGTAAGAAAATATATTTGTAATTTAAAAAAAACGGCAGTGTCACATTACCTTAAATCCCTGGAAACTGAACTTTTTGAAATCATAGGTATTTTTCCTTTCCTCTAACCTTTTTTCCCACTTTTTTCATGATAAAATTACCACTAAAATCGGTTTAGTGATACTCATTAAGCCTTATTTATTCCCCCTTTATCTATTAGCAATATTTAGCCTATACCTTGTTAGACTTTTTCAAAGATTATAAAAAAAGCATGATACCGAATGAATATGGAAGTATTTGAAAAATCGAATAATAAGAATAAAAAATCTCATCAATCGTGTCCCCCTTGATAAAAAAATTCTCTTAACAGAAAAATTGATGGATATTATTTAACCTCACTATCAATAAGATACATCTAAAATGGTCCTCTCAAATTCTTCGTAGCAAATCACTCCTAAATCTTTTGTGAAAAATCGAAACTCTACCAATAAAAAAGCTTAAATTATGTGGAAAAGACACATATATAGAGAGAATTTTTGGATTGGAAATATTTTTCTGATTTTTCGTGAGAGAAATAACAATAGTAAAACCAGCGCTCACAGTGGTTCAGCAGTTGATTTTTAGGGAGAATAGGGGAATGTTTTAAAAAGTAGAATTTCTTTTTCATTAAAAAATACCAACTAAGTTATAAACAAAAAGTTTAATAAATGCAACACTTTTATAATAAACAAAAACTTGAATAAACTACAAAACTGTACGCAATTATTAAATTAACATATAGCATTATTATTAATACAAAATTGATGTATTGCATATTATTTATTATCTGAACTAATATAAAAGCAAGGACAATATTATTGATAATTGATGAATATTATAAGTTTCATATTTGGAGTCAAATAAATTTTGCTTAAAATAACCGGTTTCAGGTGAAAGATGCTAATATACCCTATTATTGTTCAATCATAGTAAACACTGTAAAAACTAGAATTCGAATTAGGACTTAATTAGGAATTGACGGAATTCATGAATTTAGGGCATTAATTAAATTCAAGGAATTCGTGAAATTCAAGGATATCAGGGAATTCACGAAATTCACTGAAGTCACGAAATTGACTAAATTCACAAAATTCGCTGAATTCACGAATTTCACGAAATTCATAGAATTCAAGGAATTCATAGAAGTCAAGGAATTCATAGAATTCGTGAAATTCATCAAATTCAAGGAATTAATGGAATTCACGAAATTTATGGAATTCACGGGATTTATGGAATTTGCGGAATTCGCGGAACACAAGGAATTCACGAAATTTGTAGAATTCAAGGAATTGATGTAATTCAAGGAATTAATGGAATTCAAGGAATTCCTTAAATTTACGGAATTCAAGGAATTCATAGAATTCATGGAATTCACGGAATTCAAGGAAATCACGGAATCCGCGGAATTCACGAAATGCAAGGAAATCGCGGAATTCATGGAATTCAGGGAATTAATGGAATTCACGAAATTTATGGAATTCGCAGAATTTACGTAATTCATAGAATTTCTGAAATTCACGAAATTTGTAGAATTCACGAAATTTGTAGAATTTGAGAAATTCACGAAATTTGTATAATGCCAAGAATTTACGCAATTCAAGGAATTCACGGAATTCATGGAATTCACTGAATACGCGAAATTCAAGAAATCCATGGAATTCAAACAATTCAAGCAATTCATGAAATTCATGGAATTCGCGGAATTCACGAAATTCATGTGATTGAAGGAACTCAAGAAATATATGGAATTTAAGATTAAACAGAATTCATGGAATTCAAGGAAATCCCGGAATTCACGAAATTCACGGAATTCACGGAATTCACGAAATTCAAGGAAATCACGGAATTCATGGAATTCAAGGAATTAATGGAATTCACGAAATTTATGGAATTCACGTTATTATTATTATTATTATTATATCATTAAGCCGTTTACCTTTCGGGGTAGGCGTGAATTGCTCGGTGGTAAAGTAGTGATGGCTGTGGGTAGGGGAGGGTGGTGGTAAGGGTGGGTTGTAAATAATAGCTATAAGTATGGTTTTATTTCATAGTTAGTCCCCTTCAATCCCTGAAAAAATAGCACGTTTCGATCAAACCCTGAAGTATGAGTTCAATTTTTCGAAAATCCAAAATTTCCCCAGTTTAAGTAAATGGTATTTTGAAGTGCCCGGTGGCACGTGTTAGTATTCGAATTTCGATAAAAAAAATTACGGATTTTTTTCTGCGGATATGGAAACTTTGGGAGGGGGGGGACTTGCCTTCTAGAGTGAAAAAAATTTTGCAATGCATTTTTGGATCGCCCTAATGTAAACGGTCATGAATTGGATGTGGCTCCTTTTGATGCGCAGATTTTTGATGAGATAAAAAAATCTAAATTTGTACCAACCTTGTCCGGAAAATATTCCACCTTGTGGGGTACAGGAGTGAGAAATAATTCTGGCCAGTAGCGATGATATTCTCCTCAAAGTACTCCCTTTTGGAAGCCACCAACCTACTTCGAGCGAACCTCCCGCTTCCGGTTGGAATCTTTCGGAATGGCTAACAGCTGCTTCGTTGCTTTCTGTTTTATATCCTCTACGTCTTAAAGTTGTTTTCGTTTTAGATGATACCTCAATTTTGAGAACACCTAGGAATCGCTAGGAGCCAGGTTGCTCAAGTTATGTAGGGCCGTGTTTCACCAGAAATTGCTGAATAAGCTGCAATGAATGGACAGGTGCATTGTCGTGGTAAAGGTTCAGTCGTCAATTTTCCACAAATCACACTCAAAATTTCCAGAACAATAGTTTTTGGAATCCCAAGGTCTTCCTCTATCTCTCTTATTGTTAAATAACAATTCCCATTGATTATCGCTAGTAGTACGACCACTTTTAAAAGGCCTAAACCACTCTTTGGGTATCACTCATAGACTCATCACCATACCTCTACAGAATCATAACGATGGTTTCCGAACATGAATGACCAAGTTTTTGACAAAATTTGATACACACTCTTTGTTTAGCGCATTCCGTCATCCTGAAATGCAACGCGTACACAAGATCGGATATTTTCCAGACAGACCTTGTAGAAAAGCGTTGCATATAATTTTGATAATTTGATCCAATACCGGAATCAAATTGATCAACTGGCATTTACTGAGTAAGGAATCAAAACAAAAAAAAGTAAATTGAATTAAAAATGAGCAATTCCGAATCATGAAGTAGTCTTGGCCTCAATAAATTGATTTGGCAATTACCTCTCTGTATAATCGCACATAAATCACTTCCTTCACATTGGCAAACAATACCATAAATATGAAATTTCTATTCAATTAACGTGTTCGGCTTAAGAGCTTAAAATAGTGACGGAAGGGAGAATTAATATTGAATGTAAACAAATCCGAAATACCCCATTGAATAAATGACGACTGATCAATTATTATTCATTCCTGATTTTAACACAAAAGCAATAAACGGCTGTCCATTTATTTTATATATGATAAAAGATTGGACGGAAATTGCCTGTTGTATAATACCAATTTACGTTAAATAAAGCAATAAACGCGAGATTAAATTAAATTTCAGGAGAAGGTATAAAAAGTTTGGTATTAGCTGAAATAAAATAGCACAATGGTATTAAATTCTTCTTTTAAAGAACTAAAAAAAACGCGCGATTATTTTATTTGGTCTCAGGCACTTTTCTAGTCAAAATATAAAATTAATATTTATACAAAATTTTTGTATTTCATAGTAGTTATTATGTAAACTAATGAAAAAGCAAGAACAATATTTTTGATGTTTGATGAAAATTGATGTTTTAACTGCAGAATTAAATACGTATAATTTTTTATACAATATATATATATATATAATCAAACAATTAACAGTAGAAATTTTAGATGAAAAAAACTAACATACCATCACAACAAATTGTTTGCGGAGGGGGGGGGGGTTGTAAATTTTCATTTAAACCTAATGTTTTTTTCTTTGAAATCGCCAATTTTTTTGGTAAAAATGTTGACATAACCTAAAGTTGTTGCAAAATAATGAATAATTTTTTAAATGTAAGAAGTTAGTATTCGAAGAACTATTGAACATTATTATTCAAATATGGCAAAAATTCTTTCAAATATAATGATTTTTTTTTATAAAAGCAGCAAATTTAGACAAAAGACACTGACCTATTATAATGAAAAATTATTAAAAGATTCTAAATTTTCTTTGAATTATAATGTTTTTTTTTTCGAAAATACTAATTTTTCAATGTAAAATGCCAACGTCACCCACAATTATTGGAAAATTAATGAACTTTTTTGAAATCTAGTGCTTTTGAATGAAACTGTCAATTTGTCACGCAAAACACTAACACAATCCGAAATTGTTCAAGCTTTTAAATGCTATTATATCATTTGAAAATAATTAAACTTGAATCAAAATTTTTTAATTGTTAAAAAGCTTCTACATTTTTCACTTGAAATCTTAGGAAATCATTAAAAATCTTTTCAAATATTCTTTTTAAATTAATTTTTTGAACTAAAGAGTTACTTGAAATATTCCCAGGAATCTTAAGAACATTTTTTTGTTATCCTGAAACCTTTCGAAATATTGGAAAAATTTCAAAATTTTATTTCGAAATCTTGAAAACTCTACATTTTGTTTAAAGTTATCTTGGCATTTTTTGTTATTTTAAAATTTTTTCAAAAACCTCTAAGTATCTTTGAAAACGATTCGTATTTTGCCTGAAATTTTGAAAAAATGCTTCAAAATTTGAAAAATTGTCTTCAAATCTTCTAGATTCTTTTTTTATAATTTTGCAAACCCTGTGATATGTTTTGAATTTTTTTTTAATATCATATAAAAATAAATTTCCTAAAATAAAAATCATCATACAAAATAAACAATAATAAAAATGTACAAATCTGAAGTGCTTGGTTATGTTATTTAGATTATGGAAAAAGATTAACATTTGAAAAATTTGCAAAATTCAGTAATTAGAAAAGATTGGATCATCTTATACAAGTTTCATATAGATATTCCTGCTCAGAGCAAAAATGCCTAAAATATTTTTAAATGTTTAATTTATCATTGGTTTTGGAAATTTTGAAATAGTTTATCCAGTAACCTGAATTTTGGAGAAGTTACGAAATTAAAATAAATTAAAAAACCATGTTATTTTAAAAGCGTTAAAGAAAATTGTTACATTATTTTAAGATTTTCAATTGAATTAGTAGATCAAGAAGTGCTTTTCCAGATATCAATTTAAAACTTAAAAAAATATTTTTGGCCTCTGAAATTTATTAGCAAAAGTTTTCAAACTGAAACTTTATAGTATAACAAATCTATAAAAATTAAGAAGACTTATTTCATAATGAGAATAAGAATTTTCAGTTTTTCAACATTCAAACTATATGCGTAAATGACATGTTTGTATAGTGTATAAACATTGTAGGTTAATTTAATTATTAAAAATGTAGTTTTAAATTTTTGTCGAGTTAATGCAAAATGTATTTTCCATAATCAAGCGAACGACACAAATTTATCAGAATTTAGAAAAATTGGAAATTGTATGTTTTTAATGAAATATAATATTCTATCTTTTTTTGAGATTGTAGTTGGAAAAAAGTATATAACTAAATTTGACTACTTCGATTCTGTGTTATGTTTCTCAAACGGAAAAAATTAAATTTTGTATTTCAAAGTGCTGGAGACCTTTTTCCAATTAATTATTGATATTACTGAATTATTGAATATATCATTTGCAAAAAAAATTGCAGAAAATTCGTTGATTAATTATGCAACATTTGTTATCAGTATGTAATTAGCGGTTTCACCTTAGAACGTTGCGGCTTCATTAAATCTTGATATCCTGAATCCACGAAAATCGATATGTAGTAAGGATGTAGTTCAGCATCGAAGACTGTCGGGAAACTTTGATATTTGAGGCTACAAAAACAGATATACGATACGATATTAGTTTAGATTTATTAAAAATTCTGATTTCCATGCGTTTTAATTTTTCTAGAAGAACTGAATATACCATGAAGTATATTTTCATTAAATTAAAAACCGTCAGCCAAAGTTAATTTCTAGTTTATAAGCTTCAGCTATCTTTCAGTCGCAGTGAGATATAAATACGTGACCCGTAAAATACGATCCTCCATGACACTCTCGTGAATTTTTTACAGAAAACATTTTCCGACTATTATCGTCAGCTGACGCTAGGTGCATACATATTCTAATTAATAATTATTTATTTAATAATTATACGTCCCTAGAGATATTATTATAATATTCACCCTCATCTAGAATGGCGGCTCCCATCCGAGTATAACCGATTCAAGCTCTGCTTAACTTGAATAATCAAATTAGAGGCCTTAAACAATTTCATGGTCCCATACGAACACATCTTAATACTATATTTATATTATTATATTTTAAAATGTCAATTTTCTAGTTACAAACGCAGAATATTCTTATTTTCTGTAATTAATATATAAATAACTATAAATTAATAACAATGATTTTAATTATAATTTTTTTCCTTTTTCGTTTTGACATGCTTTATCGTCGATTTTCAAGTTATTAAATTGATTTAGATTGAAATGATTGTTTTTTTTTAATAGTGATGCGAAATTTGAAATATTTTTTTGAAGATTTAGTTTCAGGATCATAATTTAAGAATGCTTCAATTTTTAAACAAAGTTTGAAATAGTTTAATTTTCAACTATTTGAGTTTTGATTCAATAATTTTAAAAGTTTTCAATTATAAAGTATATAATTTTAAATATTTTTAGAATAATTGAGCTCTAAAGGTTGACCATATTCAAAATTCTTTAATTTTAAACTTTGAAAATAACATTGCTCTTTTTGGACATAAATCATATTTATAATTTTTTTTAAATCTATCCAATCACTTTTAATGTTACTTGATACTGCATGATATGATTTTATCAATAACATCAGTCATTTTTAAATGCGAAATTCTATAAGAGTTTGATTTTGGATGCCTCAAAAATAGAGATTTTTTTTACTTCTAAAGCTTAAATTCGAAAATTGTTGCAAAATTTTATTTCGAAGCCCTGATAGATTATTTTAAATTTCATAATTTCAGATTGAAATATTCTAAATTGTCAGATATTAATTTTTGACACAAAAAGTGGTCTGTTTCTTTTTTTTTTAATTCCTTGCAATCGTAGAATGTAGATTATGAAATTGAAAGATTTTATAGATGCGCAATTTTCAGTTTCAAGGATTTCTGATTAAACAATTTTGAATTAAATATTTTCAAAATGTATTTAAAACAATGAAAAAATTAGGAAAAACATTTATCAAATTCAAGCCCTAAAAATGAAAGTGAAAATTATTTTTTTTTTTAAATTAAAAAATGTTTCAAAATATTGAATATGTCAAGCTCAGCTTGAAAGAAACAATTTCGAATTGAAAGGTTTAAAATTGTGCAATTTCAAAGATCAGAATCATATTTTTTTCAATGTTCAATTTCCAATGAATTATTTTTAAATTGTCTGATTTTCACTTGAAGATTATAAACATGTATTATTTAAAATTGAAAAAGATTTCATAGGAAAATTTACAGAATAATAATAAATAGAAATGAACTGTTGAATAATAATTCACTTGAAATTAAAAAAGTATGCTTTTTTGAATACGAATAATTAAAAATAAAATATCTTAATTTGATATCGCAGTAATTAAATAATTTCTTTCATTTTGAAAGGTTACAATTTTAGAGTTCTGAATTTTTGTATTGAATGCTAAATTTTCAATTGATCCCTCTCATAAGATTTAATTTTGAAACTAAAATTTAAATAATTACATTTGAAAAGTATGTTTAACAATTTGAAAACTCTTTATTTTTTAACCTTTTTCAATCTATTTAAAATAATTCAAATTTTCAAGAGGATGAGTATAAAAAAGTCTTAATATCGCAATTCTTGGTAATTAAAACTTTTTTTTAGTTCAAAATGAAGTTCAGAATCGTTTAATTTTCAAATTTCTGTAGTTGAAATTTTGCCCTCCTTATTATTTCACATTTAAAATCAGGCTATGACTACGTGTACCAAATTTTCGATACGAATTGCAGTATTTTTTCGGTAAATGTAGACAGTTCGTTAAAATTAATTATTTTTGAACATTTTTCAAGAATATTTCAATTTAAAATTTCAATAATTGAAAATTTGTCCATTCAGAACGGTTGAATTGATGCTGAATTAATGTTGGGATCCTAGAAAAATTAATTCAGGCAATTTTAATTTTAAATAATAATGGTTTTTATCTAACAGCAATTTTAGAATTTTAGAAGCTTTACCTTTAAGGCATACAATTTAGTTTTTGATTTCAAATTGTCAAATTTTAATTTCATCAATTTGAAAATTATTTAAATTTGAAAGTTTTTTATTTCAAATTATTTGATTATCAATGCTTTTAATTGTAGATGATAAAATTTCAATTACTTTGAATTTTAAATGATCCAATTATCAAAATTCTAATGTAAAAATATACAATTTGTAACATGTCGAGATTGTCCAATTAGCAACATTTTATTCTGAATTTTGAGTGCTTCTGACTCCAAATTTTTCAATTTCAAGCACTTTCAATTTCCATTTATTCAATTTTAAACACTTTTATTAACAAAAAAAAAAAAAAATGCTTTTCAATTCATTGGAACTATTGTTCTTTTTCAAAATTTCACCCAATCTAAAATTATTTCATTTTTAACGCTTGTAATTCGAAATTATTAATTATGAATGATTGTTTCAAAAATGGTTGAAACCAAATATGTATTTAAAAACTTGTTCAACAATAAATTCCTTGATTGTTTGTATTTTTAACTCTAGGAAATCAGAAAGTACTGTATATTACTGATGATTCCTATTTTTGAGTTGTCCAATTGTGATATCTTTCAGTTCAAAATTAAGGTATCTAGAATTTAAAAAAATTTCTAATTTTTCTCGTTTAACATTTTTTCATATTCTTTTATTGAATTTAATTATAATTCCACGATTAATACAAATTGAAGCTTCAATTCTAAATACAATAATGTTTTATTATGTCACATTAACCAAAGAACATTAAAATAATAACTATAACGTAATAAACCGCAAATTTCAAGGGATTAATTTAGATCCAGAGCAAGCATTCTCTAGGGTTGTTTCTGTCGAGCGACCAAAACGACGTTTCCATACCAGCGAAGACTGATTTATCACCCCCCATGGCGTTACACATGCTTCTGCACTTTTCTATTTCAATTCCACTAGATTAGTTTCTGATCTTTACAAAAAAACTACCTTAAAAAGTTTATTTTTCTTCCTAATTATTTTTTCATATTAAAACGAATTATTACAATTTTTTGCGTGGCATCCCAGGCGGAAATATTATATATAGTGTGAAGTAATATATATATATAATATTCATTTGTTTTATATAAAAAATGTATAAAACAAATGAATATTATATATAATACTTAACACTATATATAAACTATATGTAATATTTCCGCCTGGGATATTAATATTTTTTACCCCAATTTGACAAAGAAGTATGCAAAAATAGTATAAAAGGAAAATCATAACTTTTAATTGATAATATATAAAGTTCTTTGTGATTAATTTTAAATCTTCGGAATTGTATACAAAATAGAGATTAATAATTGGAAACTAATATTTTTGAAATCAGTACTTTGAAAGTTTTTACTTCGATTTTTTAATTTAATTTCTCAATCTATAAGTTTTTCATCTTTTTATGACACCAAATGCCTGATATAATGATCAAAACTTTAACACTTTTAGGCTCTGATCTTATTTTGAGTAGAAATAATAAAATTGATCTTTATTACAATTACAATTTTTAGTTTCATTCAAGAGAGGAGTCTTTAACATTTTAGTTCATTTTATAAAAAAAGTCAGAATTATTTCAATTATAAAAATTATATCTCACTTTTTGATTAGCTTTCATTTTATTATTTCATTATTTTAAACTGAAATTGTTTGAAATTAAACAACTTTGAGTTGGAAGCATTTAGACAAGAATTATTTTACACCGAAATATTAAAAATGGTTTCGTTTTGAAATCTTTCAAAATTTAATCGTTTGAAAATAATTGTATTTTGTGATTGAAATAATAATTACAACGAATGCATTGTTAAATAATATTTTTTAATCTGATACTTCCACGATTTTATACTTTTAAATTTACATTGAAATCTGTGATGAAATTCACTAAAAAAAAAGCAAAAATCGTTCAAAATAACTTTCAAATTTAAATAGTTCAAAATTGAAATCGTTAAAAAGTAGTAGTATTTTCTATTTGAAAAAATTATTAAAACCAATGCATATTTGAATAATTATTTTTAATCTGATACGTGTACGATTTTAGTTTTAAATTTACATTAGTACCATATTGTAGGCTTTTAATATTTCGGACTAAATGTCTGAGTAAATAAGGTTGATGTTAATTTTTAAATATTCAAAATCTCTGAAGAAATTAATCACAAAGACGCGAAAATCGTGGCAAATAACTTTCAAATTTAAATGTTCCAAAATTGAATCGTTCAAAAAAAATGATATTCATAGTTAAAAAAATATTTTAAACCAATGCATAGTCAATTAATTGTATTTAATCCAATATATCCACGATATTAAATTTACATTATTATAATTTTTTAGACGTTCAATAATTCGAAATAAAAGTCTAAATAAATAAATTTGCTGATTTCAATTTTTTTGATATTTAAAATTTCTGAAAATTGACCCCAAAAACGCAAAAATCATGGTACGTAACTTTTAAATTTAAATCGTTCAAAACTGTGAAACATAAAATTGAGAGCGTACTTTTTGTTTGAATAAACGTTTGAAATTACACAATTTTAAATTAAAAACTTTAAATAATTGAATAAATCCCAATCAGAAGCTTTCGATGTTTAACAACCTTATAAATGAGGAATACCAGAAATTGTCTCTTTGGTTCAAAATTTCACTGTTTTGTTGACAATTTGTTCATTTTGTTAAAAATTAATGTTTCTGGTAGAAAATTAACTATTTGATTGTAATTCATGGATTTAGTTAAAAATTCATCTTTTTATTACGGATTTATTCTTTTTGGTTGGAAACTAAGCTTTTTTGATTGAAAATTGAGGTACTTGATTACAAGTTGAATTAATTTTTTGAGCATTTTTTTCTTGCAGATTTATCGCTTTGTTCAAAATTCATCTCTTTCGTTGTAAATTGAACAGTTTTATTTAAAATTTGTTTTGATTTTTATTGCAAATTAAACTTATGAACTGAAACTTTAACTATTGCATTTTTGGTACAAAATTAATATTATTTAGTCGAAAATTCAAATATTTGGTTGAAAATCCATATATTCTGTTAACAATCTGTTTTATTTTTTTGAAATTTTTTTTTGTTTGTTTGCTGACATGTCAATAAAAATAGCCGGATTTTTCAGGTACAAATAGAGTTGGAAAAGGAGCTATTCGTACCGAAATTTTTGTAGAAGCAGCCACAATTTTTCGGTACATCTAGACTCTTTTTTTTCAAAGTGAAAACTTAACTGTTGAATTTTCAATTTAAAAGTTACCTTTTTTGTTAAATTTATTGTATTTTGTTGAAAATGCGTCTCTTTGGTAGAAAATTAATTTTCTTGACTGAAAATTAATCTTTTCGGTTGAAAATTCAACAGTTGTATTTTCAACTATACGAAGCATGTAACATAGAAAATTAATCTATTTTACAACTTACAAGTGAACCGTTTTCCAATTTAAGCCATTAAAAATTCAAATCTTCTAAAACGTAAAAATTACAAATTGGAAATTAAGAAAATTCGGGAAAGCATTAATGACTAAATATTCTTGAAGTAGCTTTTCGAGTTATTCAGCCCCTTCAAATTATTATTCCAAAAACAGAATTTGCCGTAAAAATAAATTCATGCAAGAAATAGGCATTCGAAATTCAATTATTTAAAATTTAATAAAGTTCAAAAGTGACCATTTCCAACTCATTGGCTCTCAAATTATTTTTATTTCAAATTATTAAAATATTCAATTTAAACTTCGAATCATAGTAATCTTGTTTCTTATTTGTATATTATTAATTGGCAATGCAATATTTTCCGCACGCTGTAACGCGCGTATAATATAACTAGTAGTATAATACTTAATTATCTTTTTTTTATATCTATTTGAATTTAATTCAATTTTTCTTAGCTGAACGCTGAATTGCATTTATACAGCACATTTTTCCAATAAGGAAATAAAAATACTTATGTGATAAAGAACGAGTAGCGCAACTGGTAACTTTTCACTTTTTGAATTCTCTATTATATAAGTCGATCGAAGATTTCCATCGAATATGAAAGCTTCGACGAATATCCTAGAATTTCACTTCCTTTAAGTGAATAACTTTATAAAGTTGGCTTCTCTATACCGCGTGCCTCGTCGTAAATTTCATATCTATAAACTCTGAAATGACCAGCACATTTTGGCCTCAGGGAACTAATAAAATAAGTCATGCATGCAATATACTGCAGTCCAAAACACAAAATCTCATTGTCCGTGGGATTAACAAGAAGCAATGTTAACTTTAATTACATTTGATATTCATTATCATCCATTTGTATTCGTATGTATTCAAGAAATGCTTCTAGAGCTAGATATATAGATAGCCTAAAATATTAGAAAATTATTCATTAGAAAAAATATGACAAAATGATGCTACAACTCATATCTTCTTGAGAATAAAAATAGAATAAAGTGTATCGATCGAATTTTTTCACTTGCGAAGGGAGAAAATAAAACCTATAAATGTTATTCTTTTTGCAATCTGAAAACGGTTTTATAAAGCAATTTAAAACTCATTTTTGGCTCAGATGCAAGTTTTGCAATGCCCGAGAGAACTTCGTGTTTCATATCGTGATAAAATTTTGCAGAGAAGAATGTTACATTTTAACCCCAATGTTGACCACAGTTTCAGCCCCTCAATATCGAATGGGTAGCTAATGGTAGGGGTGAAAAACACCGGAAGGATCAGTCTGGTCTTGCTGAGACAACAATTCATTTGCCTCGTTCAGTCACGTTGACATTAAATCAAGATAAACATAAGAGTTTCTTAGAATCTTCCGGATCTCAATTGTTAAAGTGAGAATTTTTTGCATCCCTATATTTGATTAGAACTAATCCGACCTTTTCCGGAAATGACATTACACCCACGATACTTCCTTAAGAAATAAATAATTAAATTCCGTGACTTATATGGTATTTTATTATTTATTCTAGCTGTTTGCCTCTTATTGTTCAACTTTTGAGTCACTTTTTATTATTGTATTGCATTTTCTTCTTCCCTTTTAACCTCTTTTTCGTATATTTCCTCTTTATACTTTTCCTTATTTTTCTTTTCTACCTTTCTTTCTTCTTCCTCAACTTTCTCCTCTTTAACCTTTTTTTGTGAAATGTGTATACTCATTATCCATGTTCATATTTTTCTCTCTTACCTTACACTATTCTTCCTCAAATTCCTCCTCTCCAGCCTCTTTTTGACAAAATATATATCGTCTGTATTCTTTCTCTGATGTTTCTCTTCTTCTTTAATTTCCTCATTGTGATTTTCTTTCTGCAATATATAGAGTCTTTTTATCTTTATCCTCATATTTCTCCCGTACCTTCTCCTCTTCTAATCAAACCTCCTCCCCTTCAGCCCCTTCTTGTAAAATATATATACTTTTTATCATTTTTCAAACTTCCTCAACGTCCTGCGCTTTAACCTCTATTCCCAATTTTGAGGGCTTTATATTAGTATTGCATTTTTTTGTCTTCCTCTTTTATCTCTTTTTCATATATATCCACTTTATACTTTTCCTCATTCTCTCTTCTACCTATTTTCTTCTTCCCCTACCTTCTCCTCTTCGACATCTTCTTGAACAATGTATATAATGTTTGGCCTTTTTCACATGTTTCACTTTTACCTTCTCCTATTCTTTCTCAAAGTATCCCTCTTCAGTCTCTTTAGCCTCTTACTGCATTTTCTTCTCTCTCTTCAACCTTTTCTTTTGTATATCTTCTCTTTATAATTTTCCTCATTTTTCCCTGCCACATTTTTCTTCTTCATCAAACTTTTCTTTAATATCTTTTTCTCAAACAGTACATGCTCTTTGCTCTTGTTTATATGTTTCTTTTTTATCTCCTCCTATTCTTTCTACTCTTCCTCAAATTCCTCCTCTTCAGCCTCTGCTTGAAAAATATGTATATCCTCTCTATTCTTTTTTGTTCTTTCCTTCTTTCTCAATTTTCGTCTACTCTGCTTTTTTTTCGAAAATAAATCAATAAATTTCTCTTGTTTCTCTTCCTCCTCTACTTCCTCCGCTTCATTCTCTTCTACCATTATTTCATATTTTCAAACTAGAATTGCTTTTCTTTCTTCTTCTTTAACCTCTTCAACCTCTTTATCGTATATATTTCCTCTGTATCCTTTTACCCACTTTTCTTTTCTACGGCTTCTGTTCTGCTTCCCCAAATTCCTCATCAACAACCTGTTCTTGAAAATAATATTCCCTCTTTGCCCTTTTCTACATGTTCCCCTTCTACTTTCTCCTCTTCTTCCTCAACTCTATCCTCTTCAGCCTCTTCTTGCAAAATATATATACTCTATATCCTTCTCCTCATGTTTCTCTTCTTTCTCTTCTTCCTTAACTTCCACTTCTTCCATTTCTTTCTGCAAAGTACATATCATCCTTTTCCTTAAAATTCTCCACTAACGTCCTGACTTCCCTCTTCTTCTTCAAATTCCTCCTCTTGAGCCTCTTCTGAAAAATATATATTCTCCTCATCCTTGTCTACATGTTTCTCTTTTACATCCTCCTGTTCTTCCTCTTCTTTCTTAACTTTTTTATCTTCAGGATCTTCTTGCAAAGTATATATACTCTATTTTCTTTTTCTTATGTTTCTCTGCTTTCTCTTCTTTTTTGAATTTCTCCTCTTCCATTTTTTTCCTGCGAAATATATATTCTCTTTATCTTTCTCCTCAAATCTCTCACCTCACTCCCCCCTTTTTGCCCAGTTCTCTCCTCGTCAACCTCTTATTGATGAATGTATATTCTCTTTATCCTTATCTGCATTTTTCCTCAACCTTTTCTACATATTTCTCTTTTACCTCCTCCTCTTCTTCCTTTTCTTTTTTAGCTTTCTCCTCGTTAGCCTCTTCTTGTAAAGTATATATACTCTATTTTCTCTTTTTTATGTTTCTCTGCTTCCTCTGCTTTCTATTTTTTTTTAAATTCCTACTCTTCCACTTTTTTCTGCAAAATATATATTCTCTTCATCTTTTTCCTCAAATTTCTCCCCTAACTTTCCTAATTCCCCTGTTTTTACCCAGGTTTCTCCTCATCAATCTTATATTCATGAATGTATATTTTCCTCATCCTTATCTGCATTTTTCTCTTCCACTTCCTCCTCTTCTTCCTTTTCTTCCTCTTCTTCCTCAACTTTCTCCTCTTCAGCCTTTTCTTGTTAAGTATATATACTCTATAACCTTTTTCTCGTATTTCTCTTCGCCCTCTTTTTCCTTCAGTCCCTCTTCTTCTTTAACTTCCTCCTTTTCAACTTCTTTTTGCAAAATATATATCCTTCTCATCCTTTTCGTCAAATTTCTCCCCTGACTTTCATTACTTCACTGACTTCCCTCTTCTTCTTCAAATTCCTCCTCTTGAGTCTCTTCTAAAAAATATATATTCTCCTTATCCTTTTCTACATGTTTCTCTTCTACTTCCTCCTCTCCTTCCTCTTCTTTTCTAACTTTTTCCTCGTTAGTCTCTTCTTGCAAAGTATATACACTCTATTTTCTTTTTCTTACGTTTATCTGCTTCCTCTGCTCTCTCTTCTTTTTTAAATTCCTCTTCTATTCCTTCCTACAAAATATATATATTCTCTCTATCCTTTTCTTCGAATTTCTCCTCTTCCCTCTTTTTACCAAGGTTTCTCCTCTTCAGCCTCTTCTTGTAAAGTATATATACTATCTTTTACCCAGGTTTCTCCTCTTCAGCCTCTTCTTGTAAAGTATATATACTATCCTTTTTCACATATTTTTCTTCACTATCTTCTTCCTTAACTTCCTGATCTTCCATTTCTTTTTGATAAATATATGTCCCCTTTATCCTTTTCCTTAAACTTCTCCCCTAACTTTTGTAACTTTCCTAAACCCTCTTCTACTTCAAATTCCTCCTCTTCTTCCTCTTCTTTTTTAACTTTCTCCTCTTTAGCCTCTTCTTGCAAAGTATACATACTCTATTTTCTTCCTCATGTTTCTCTGCTTCCTCTGCCTTCTCTTATTTTTTAAATTCCTCCTCTTCGATTTTTTCTGCAAAATATATGTTCTCTTTATCCTTTTCCTGAAATTTCTCCGCTAACTTCCCTGACTCCCCTCTCTTTACCCAGGTTTCTCCTCTTCAACCTCTTATTGATGAATATATATTCTCTTTATCCTTATCTGTATTTTCCTCTTCTGCTTTCTCCTCTCTCTTCTCAACTTTGTCCTCTTCAGCTTCTTCTTTTGTGTATGTATATATATATATATATATACTGAGGAATAGCGCCAGTGCGCAGTTTCGACTGCTGGCTGGACCGTCGTATTTGGATTAACCTAACCTACTAGACGTAGCCAGATAGGTCGACGCTTTTCACAGCAACGCTCCAGAACTAAGGCTATATTCTCCCCACAGCGGGATCCAAAGAAGAAGAAGAACCTACTCTCAACTTCCACTCAAATCTGTCTTGATCCCCAAAAATATCCTCACTCCCTTGTCAATCTCTCAATCTATCTCTCCCAAAGAACTCTTTGTGATTACTTCCACAATCCGCTGACCTCAAATTTCACCGAAATATTAGAAAAACTCAGCATCAAAAATTTACCGCTGCCTCACACTTCCATGTTTAAAGTAGACCTACTTTGTTAAAAATGCATTGTTTGGTTGGAGAGGCATCATTTCAATTTAAAATTCATTCCTTTAGTTAAACAGTTGACTATTTTGTTGAAAAATTGTTGTCTTTAGGCCGAAATTTTTTTTTCAACTGATAATTTAACTATTTCAGTTGAGAATTCATCCACTCAGAGAGAAAGTTGTCTTGAAACCAAAGCATCGTCCTCTTGCCTGTTTTGTTTTGAACGACATGAATATATGTTTTACACAAACAGAATTATTTGGCTGCAAGATTAGGTGAAGTGAGTCGCATAAGGAAATGTTTGCTGCAAAAGGATTCCTGTTGAGACAAATGAAAATCCCCTCAACCTTAAATTTGAGAGGAAATTCCGTTTGCAACAATAAACATTCTTTTGTCACAAGAGGAAATTTCTCTGAGTCTCAATTCTTCACTAAAAAATCTTTATTTGTTGAAAATTCGTCTCTTTGTGAAGTCTACTCTCTTTTAAAAAATTCAACTGTTTGGCTTCAACATTTCATCATTTGGTTGAAAATGCAACTGTTTTTCGTTTAAATCAAATCTCCTTTTATTGAAAATTAAAATGCTTGATTGAAAATTCATCTATTTGGTTAGAGGTTCAACTATTTTTTGGAAAATGAAATTCTTCAAATTTTAACTATATGACTGTAAATGCTACTATTTTGTTAAAATATAATTATTTCGTTGATAATTCGAAGATCTTGTTAAACAGTAATCTTATTTGGTACGAATAAAAAACTCAATTCAAACCTGAAATTTTTTATTCTGGTTCTAGAAGATTTGACTTTGAAAATATTACAAGATTAAAATGCTGATTCTTGAATATTGATGTTTGGGCAAAAGGAAAAATTGGTGATTGGACAATCAGGGAAAATTCAGGGAATTTTAAATATAAAGTTTTGCGGTCTTCTAATATTTTAGTTTAACATTACGAAACAATTTTATTAATTCAGTGAAAGAGAGGCGTCTACCCTTATTATTTGAAAATTCCTTAAAATTGGGCGTTCCGTGCCTAAGAGAGATTCCTGTATTTCTTCTGTGGTCATCTCTTTAACCTCCCCGCTGTTCATGTTTATTTTTGCCCGTTGTTGTATGCCATATTTCAATGTATATATTCCACGAAGAACTCTATTATTTTTCACCACTATTGCAAAGATTTCACCATTGGACGTTGATAATACAGTTTGTATTCCCGCTGGCATGGGACCCAGGAGACGATTCTTTTCTTTTACTAGAATTGGTGCATCAGCAGGGAAAGTGTATGTTCGAATTTCGAATCGCCGATTCGTATTCACGTGCGGAATAAGACGAACAGATCTAAGTTCATCAATTGTAAGTTTACCTAGGCGCAAAGAAGAAGGAATGTCAGGCGGTGATCTGGACCTGCCACGAGGAGAAGATTTGGCAGGAGGAGGAGACCTGACTGGACAACCCGAATGAGGTATGGCAAGAGAAAGAGTCAAGTCCAGAGAAGAAGAAGGTCCACCACGAGGAACACCAGGAATAGTGTCGTTATTAGATGAACGCTCTATCTGCAAACTCAACTCTGCAACAAGAAAAAGGGGAATTCAATTTAGAACAAATCTTTGACAACATAAACTCAAAAACGTCAACTTGTGTAACGGAATTTCCCAAAAATACTTCAAACGAGAGAAATATGTTTCTAAAAATGAGTGTATTTGGCTCATCAGAGACAGCTGTTGAACACAGGTAACAAAGAGAAAGAACAAATTTTCCTTGTGTATTCTCGTCCACATATTTCATACTCTTTCCCCTTTACCCCTTTTTCACAGAATTCCTTTTTTTACCCCGTTTTCTCATCGTTTCTTGCTTAAATAGGACCTGAATTACTTGGCCAAATAAGAAACTCCAATTATTTCAGTTGAAACCTGATTTTTTTGATTGAAAAGTATACTATTGTATTTTTGGTTGGGCGCTAGGTTGGTATCCGGTAGATTGCTCTGATTGGTTACATGGCAGTCGACAAAGTCTGCTGGACAGCAGCATCATGTACGGCATTCGGCTTAGTACATTTCGTACATTTCTTATTTTTTTGAGATATACACGAGGCATAAACTAAAAGTGAAGTATATCATTTTTTTCTAGAGATTCGTAATTTTAGTTAGAAATTAAAATATTTTGATAAAAATTCATCATCTGCTTAAAAATCCAACCATTTTGTTGACATTTTGTCTTTTTCGAATGAATGTTCAAATATTTTATTATATTCTGGTACTGGTTGGTTAATATTTTTTTTGGTTGAAAAATATTTTCTGAATCGAAAATTCACCAATTCCATTCTTTGTAGAAAATTAATCTTTTTTAATTGAAAATTCAACTATTTGGTTGAAATTTGATGTATTTTGTTCAATATTCATTTTTTTGGACTAAAAATTGAACTATTTTGTTAAAAATACTTCTTCTTTTGTTTTAAAAATATAATTTTCAACTAAAAATTTACCTCTTCCTTTGTTGGCGGAAAATTTATCTTCGTGCTTAGGAATTAATCTTTTTTGGTTGAAAATTTAAAGACATGGTTGAAATTTGAACTGCTCTTTTCGAAAATTCAATTTTTTCGTCAAGGATTCATAATTTCAATTTAAAAATCACCTATTTGGTTGAAAATTTGTCTTTGTCGGATTAAAATTAATTTTGTTATCTGAAAATGCTCTAATTCTATTTTTGGTGGGCACATAAAACTGTTTTAAAGCAATTAAGAATAGATCAAATAGAAGTTTCAAACTCCTTAATAAGAACAAACCGCATTTGTCAAATTTTTTAACGAAGCAATCAATGACGCATTTTCTTCAAGTGAAAATTCACTTTTGGTCGACCAGATCGAATTTCTGCTAAACTTTCCTCTGAGTTGTAATATCTTTGGATTTTTCTTTTTTCTTTTCAATAAAACTTTTTCTTAAGTAAGATTTCCATCCCTTCAAAAAAACAGTACGATTTTATTAAACCTCTCTACCCACAAATCGTCCTCCGTAATTTGGGGACCGCCACGTAGGAGTGTACCATATGTGCACGCGCGCATATGGCATGAATTTTTGGTTGAATCGAATTCCATTTTTCTTTGACACACACATTATGGATTCTTTCAGAATATATTCAGATTAAATTTATATACATTTCGGACAAACTCAAATAAAGTTAGAAAGAAATCAGCATTTAGGATAGAATGTAGATTAGATCACAACAATTTTGACTTGCGTATGGCTTGGAAAGTAATTAAAATTATAGATTTATTATATTATTATATTTACCTATTGAGTGGAGGATTACCGCCAAATGCAAAAAGAACGTGAAAACAATCCCCATCCTTCCTAATTAAAAGAAAAGCTAACTAATGTATAATTGGATAATTTTATTAACACTGTAACCAAGGAATATTCTGGTTCTTCGATAGAATATGTATTATATCTTATAGTCGTTATCTCAGAGATTATGGGCGTCAAGTTTGTCCAACTCAGATATTTACATTTCATTAGATTTAGTTCCAAAGAAAAAAATGTTTATTACTGAATTCGTTGAAACTGATATCAAAATTTATGTAATTTTTTACATTGAAGCGCAATCCGTCATTTAAATGAAAATTTTATATAATGTATTTCCCGGTTTTCCCTTGGTCAATTTTCCACAAAATATGAATTATTTCTAACAACTTTCAAAGATTTCTGAACATTTAAAAATATTTTGAAGATTTCTTCTTTGAAACAGAGCAGTTTGATAATGAAAATAATAATTCTGTATTTGAACAAAGAAAAATTTGACGCTTATGCCCTTTAGAAATTCCCAACTTTGGAGTTTATACCCTTTCGATTTGCCAAATGTTGAGACTTATACCTTTTTGGAATTTCAAGCTTTAGCGCTAATGCCCTTTAGCGGTGCTATACCTTTGGTTTTTGCGGGAGAAAAGTACGTTGTTGAACCGAATCCCCCCCCCCCCCAGCCTTGAAAATGCCACTGGCTCTGGCCTCGATCGTCAGGACAACCTTGATGCCTACAATCCATGAGATAACGATTACAATATATAATCTAATGAAGAACTAGAATATTCCTTAGTTACACTGTGAATAAAAAGCTTCATTATTCCATTAATTATCTTTTCTTTTAATTAGAAAAGATGAGGATTGTTTCTACTCTTTTCTTGTCCTTGGCGTTTATCCTTAATTTTATTGGTGAATATAATAATATAATATATCGATAAGTTTATGTACATTTTTCAAGCTGTATCCAAATCAAAATTTTTGCGAATCAATCTGAATTTTATTCCAATTGCTATTGTCATTCAAACTTTATTTTAGTTTTTCCAAAATGAATGCATATTTAATCTGATTTTATTCTGGGAGAATGGATAATGTGTGCGTTAAAGAAAAACTTGAAGTCGAAGTGAAAGGGGACGAGAATCTTACTTGAAAAAAAGTTTTAGATCAAACGTGAATTTGCTCTCGAAAGAAAATGCGTCGTTTATTGCGTTATATGTTCTTATAATAGCTAATAATGTGATGAAATGTAACCGACGAGGTTGTTCTTATAAGAGAGCTTGAAACTTCCTATTCTATCTATTTCTGAATTACTTTAAAACAATTCCATGTGCGCACCAATAGTGGAATGAGTAGGTACATTTTCAGTTAACAATAATATATTGTGTCACGACTCAGCAAACCACGGCTTTGACTTCCGAGGCCGACGTTTGTAGTACGACTTCGTCAAAGGTTTGCTGAGGAGTGACACACGATTGCAAGTGAGATGGACTGCACTGCATAAACTCTCCATGTTGATTATCCCTTGCATCGTGACACGTGTAGTCACTGTTATCGGTTGACGAAACACCTGCGGCATGCACTGTACAATTGTGCTGTGCAGTCTACAAATATCAGTCATATGTACCGCGTATGCGTCAGAAGGGAGAGGCAGAAGAGTGTAGCCGCTTGGACCAAAAGCGCATGCGCGCACTCCGTAAAAGTATACTTTTGTGGCCGTGGATGGCAAAATGCCCCCTTCGACAAACGAGAACTTCGCATCCTTCAAACACGCAGAGATAGATACGAAATCCGTCCTGTTTCCCATAAAATTAATTTTATGTGAGTCCGGTGCATTAACGCGTTTTTATGTGACAGCGCAGAGTATCGTAATGTTGTACATTACGATACAGTAGACGATCACTTTTCACATTACACTCCGCTGTATCGTAATTTACAACATCACGATACTGTATGCTGTCGCAACAAAACTTGTAAATGCACCGTCGTCACATAAAATATTATATGCGCCAATGAGCACAATTCGTGTCTTTACGCGACGAGCGGCAACGCTCGCAGGACGATCGAAACCGAGGCGAGATAAGTCGCATAATATACTGTTAAACCAAAATAGATTAATTTTCAAACAAAATTAATTTTATCGTTTTCGAGATATCAATGTTTGAATTTTTTTAATTTTCCGACGTTTTTGTGTATATGTCGAGTTTTAATTGACCGATTTCCCTGAACGAGAACTCTAATTAAAGGCAACTGAATCTTTCAGAACTTTATCTTGTAAAATTTTTAGATCGGCCCAGCAGTTCAAATGCTAGCGATTTTAATAAGCTGGCTAATATTTCTGATTTCTATTCTTCCCAGAACGATATGTGAATTGTCGACGTCGTTATTTGGGGTCTATATCATGTTACATGCGTCAAATCTCTCTTCGGCCAGTGACACCTGCTACATGTCACACCTGCGGCATATCACATTCGCGTCATGTCAAATTTGCAGCTTGTCACATCTGCAGCACGTCAATTTTGCGGCATGTCATATTTTCAGCTTGTCACATCTGCAGCACGTCAATTTTGCGGTATTTCACATCTGCGGCTTGTCACATCTGCGGCATGTCTCATCTGCGGTATCTCTCACCAGAGGGAAGCGATTCGACCAATATTATTTCTGTAGCCAGTCACAGTAGTGCCACCCCCCCTTCCCCCACGAGACGTTGGGCAAAGATTAGGGGTTTAAGCAACATTATTTCTTTAGCCAGTCAAAGATGTGCGATGAGAGATGCCGCAAAAATGCCAATTTCACTTTGAGAAATGCCGCGCAGGAGAGAAGCCGCTAGATAGAGATGCCGCAGTTGTGACATGCCGCAGAAGTTACATGCCATAAAACGGATTTCTCGAGGGGTTGACCACTCAATTTTCGAGTGTACACTAGATTACAAAACATTATTGAAGATTTCAAGAGGTTTCAAAATATTTAAAAGATTTTAAAATATTTAACAGGATTTTGAACATTTTTCACAGATTTCACGGCTTTCAAAGATTTAAAAAAGGGTACAGTACACCAGATTTCAAACATTTCAAAACATTTCAAATATTTTGAACGATTTCAAATATTTCAATCATTTCAAATGAATGTGATAAATTTCACAAATATTTCATAGAAGTTGAACTATTGCAAAAGGTTTCAACAAATTTGAGAAGAGTATAACAATTTCAGATGGATACAAAAGTTTCACAAGCAAAGATTAAAGAAAGCCTTCACAAATATTTAAAAGACTTCAAGGGTTTTAAATATTTCAGTTTTTATTGAAGCGATAAACGTGTAAAAGGAGTAATAGAAGAATTCTATAAAAAAAGGGGGGAATAAGGGCAAGAGTATGAAATCTGTGAATGAGAACACAAGAGAAAAGCTGTTTCCCTTTGTTTCCTGTGTTGTACAGCTGTCTTTGATGAGCTGATTAACCTAATTTTCAGAAACATACTTTTCTTGTTTTAAGGCTTTTTGTGAGTTCTCTTGCACAAGTTTTGTTGATGTTTTTAAAGTTTTTTTTTCATCTTAATTGAATCCTCTGTTTTATTCTCGCAGTGTTAGGTTCGCATATCGAGTGTTTACCTAATGAGGACTCTATTCCTCGTGTTCCTCGTGGCGGACCTTCTTATTCTCCTGAAAGGTTTCCTCCTCCTACCGAATCTTCTCTTCATGCCAGGTCCAGATCTCCTCCTGCCATTCGTTCTCATTTCCGCCTAGTTGGACTTACAATTGAAGAGCTTAGATCTGTTTGTTTTATTCCTCAAAATGACATGAGTTTTCCTTGATATTTCAGTGACCAATTTTTTCTTTTCTCTATCCAGAAATATTAAAAGACCAGCAACATATTTTTAACCTCGAATCTACTAGAATCAGAATTTAAAAAATCCGGTTTAAATTGATTTCTTTATTTCAACCAAATAAGATGACTTTATAACAAAATCCTTGCATTATCAACAAAATAATTGAATTCTAACAAATTAGTTACATTTTTAACCAAAGAGTTGAATTTTCAACAAACAGTTGCATTTTCAACAAAATACTGGAATTTGCAACTAGGAAATAATTGATTTTCAAAAAAAAGAATAATTTCCAACCAAAGAAATGAACTTTCTACTAAAATGATGAACTTTTAAACTAAAAAGACGAATTTTATTACAAAATTAATTTTGAAAAAAAAGAAGATTTTTCAATAAAATAGATACATTTTCAACCAGATAAGTTTTTTGTAAATGAAGGTGATTTAACTTTAGTTAGAACGTAATTTAAAATAAACAGTTTCAGAGAAAGTAGTTAAACATTCAATCAACTTGAAGCATTTCCAATTGAAATTATGAACCTTCAACTGGAATAGTTAAATTTTCAGTTAAAAACATTAATTTTCAACCCAAACATAGAGGGTGAATCTTCAGTAAAGAAAACAAGAGCAACAAAAATAGAAATACCAGGCAAGTAACTTACTGACAGAAATATTTATATCAGAGTGGCGTGAGAAAATAATTTTCATTCTGATTGGCAAGGATGGAATTTACAAAAGCAATCCCTGTTCCAAGTCAGAATTACTCAGATTTGGGAAATTCCTCGTTCCAAATTATAATTTTCGTGAATTTAAACAATGTTTTCCGTGCACAAATAAAAATTTGACAGAATATATAAACTTTCCCCTTCCACATTTATGGAACAAAGATATGGAACGATAATTTTGTAAAACAATATATTAAGGTACCATAATCACCTGATTCGTATTTTCATTTCAAGCACTTTTATTTCCCTTTGTTTCTAGGAAGTGTATATATAGTGTCCAAAAAACGTTCAAGCTTGTATTTAAGAGGGATTTAAAAAGTTGAAAAAATATTATCAATTAATAAACCAAAGGATTACACAATATTGCATGGGATTACACCAAACTATATGGGATTATATAAGAATATATTGGATTACACAAAATTATAGGGACTGCATAGATTACATGGGATTACATGACAGATTTTACGCCAGATTACAACTTGTTGTAATCTGGCCAAAAATTTCTGAAACACTTGATTGAAAATATGAAAGGATGAAATTCATCTTTCCGAATCTTTAACATATTTTCAGGGTCTCTATCTGACCGGGAAATCGGAAAATGAGCAGGGAAACTGGGAATTTGATTCATTTACACGGATTTTTCTCTTGAGTATACAAGGAGTTTCTTCGGAAGTCGCTAAATCCGTACCCACTCCGATTTTGATGAAATTTTGTGTATATAGTCAGACACTTAGGACTAGTAGATATGTAAAGTATCAATTGTACTAAGTTAAGAGTAACATCTGCTGGAGTAGAATTTCTACGTAATAGCTGTTGTAGTGAAAAGAAGTTCAAAAAATATTATCGGGGTCGATTTTTATCATCCGACAATTCCCGATAAACCATAAACATTGTCCCAGTCACGTGAGAGCTGACAGCTGAGTAGAGCAATTTTCATTGTCCTTCATGTAACAAGTCTTCTTGCTGTCTAGCATCATCATTCATATCTTTTGAAAAATTATCCAAGGGAATACCAGGAAATACACTATAGAAATTTTTTATTTAAACGACAAATTGCGCTTTGATGTAAGAGATTACATAAATTATTATATCAGTTTTAACAAATTTAGTAACGAAAATTTTCTTTCTTGAAACTCACTCTAATGAAATGTGAACATCCGAGCAGAACAAACTTGACGCCTAGAATTTCCAAAATAACGTCTATAAGATATACTTTATAATCTGACGCAGATCTAGAGTAGTCCTTGGTTACAGTGTTGATAAAATTATCCATTTGTACATTTTCCTAGCTTTTCCTTCAATAAGAAAGGATAAGGATTGTTTTCACTCTCGTCTTGTTTTTGGCGGTAATCCTCAGTTTTATTAGTGAATACAATAATATAATAAATCTATAATTTTATGCATTTTTAAGCCATACGCTAGTCGGAATTTTTGTGATTTTGTGATATGGTGCACTCCTACGTAGTCTTCCATAAATTATAGAAGACGATTTTGGGTAGAGGGGTTTTATAAAATCGTATTGTTTTTTTTGAGAGGACAGAAATCTTACTTGAGAAAAAGTTTTACTAATAAAAAAAAGAAAAATCTAAAGATATTACAACATTCTGGGTGCGGGTCTGTTCGATTCTTGACGTTTGCTCCGTTTCGTCTCGCTCTATACTTGCCATAACTTACTTATTAGGCAATTTTGTACATTATATTGTATCTCAGTGATAGTAGTCGTGTTCGGAGTGCAGTGTATATGTTGCATTTGGTGATTTTTGGGCTCTTCAGTACTTAAAAGACTGTTTTTCAGTTTCGCAAGTCGACAGTTCTCACGCATTTAATACGTATTGCAATGGGTTCTTGCCCCGAGTGTGATAAGACAATATCCAAAGAATCGCAGGGTGCTGTTTCCTGCATAAAGTGTGGAGTATTCAGCCACTCAGCCTGCGTCAACTTCGGATTGTCAAAAAAAGCATTTGATGATCTAAAAAAGGGAATCATCGATTTTATTTGCGAGAACTGCAAATCACTCAATGCTAGCGACACGTATTCAGGCTTAGAACAAAGCTTTACGCTAAGTGGACGTATCGACCCTGTCAGTAAGGATAAGGCGCAGGAACAGATTAAAAGTCTTTTTAAAGAATTCGAAACTAAGCAGCATCAGTGGATTACAAAAATTAACACTGCGATGCAGGAAATCAAGACAGATATTTCATAGAATTCTCGTAGAATCGATGTGCTTGTAAGTTCTACTCTTAGCAATGCAGATCAGGTCACACAAGTAAAGACGGTGGCAAGCTCGCTAAAACTGAAGGTCGCATCACTTGAAACTTCTCTCAATTACCGAGAGCAAGCTGCGCTTTAAATTACCCTTGAAATGCACGGTTTACCTATGAAGCCGAATGAGGATCTTCAATCGGTCCTAGAATCGGTTGCTAAGGCTCTTGATGCTCCCTTCGCTAAAGTTAACCTTATGAATGCTTACCGCATTCGTAAATCCTCGACATCAAATCCACTGCTTGCATGCGTCATCGTTGCCAAGTTTAATTACAGTTGGTAAGAGACAAAATAATCAAGCAGAGGAAAAAAGTACGAGACTTGTCTTCGACCAATCTTGGCTGGCCAGATAATGAGAAAAGTCTCATTTTTATCCGTGAGGCTTTGCCGCCCTATATTTGAAGGATCTACGCTTCTGCATTGAATTCAAGGAGACAAAATATGATAAAATATCTTCGGATTGCCGGAGGAAAGATCTTTTGTCGGAAGGATGATGGCACGCCTAGGATTCAGCTGTCACTGCTGCAACACGTAGAGCGATTCCAGTAGCAACTAGGCTTTATACGGTATGGTTACACACACAATGGTGTGATATTCGTACTGTTTGGCTATCTGATGCCCGTTGATAAATAAATTTTTAACATTATTCAGTTTTTCATACCTTGTTCATATGTATCTTTAGACAGCAAATATGATTTCATATTCAAACTAGTAGTTTTCAATCTTGATTCTGATCTTTCTGAAAGTAATTGGATACTACAAGGCTGATATTCTAATTTGAATTTTATCCACTTAGTTTAGTTTGTGCTGATAATGGTTTTTTGTTTCAGTCAATTTTACGTGTGCTGCGTGAGCTCCCCATTTTTGAATTGTTTTTCTATGAAATCTTCCTCTTAATATATACATGGATACCTTAAGCATTTATCATGTGAACGCCAAATCTCTCTTGGCATATTCTCTTGAATTCAAACCTTTTTTCAGTACATGTTCCTACCATATAATAGCTGTTTCTGATTCCTGGTCAACTTCCAAAGTATCCTCTAGCCGCGTTGCAATTGACAACTATTCCCTCTCTCGAAGAGACAGAGACGAGAGAAGGTGTGATGGAGTTTGTCTTTTTCTGCATGATAGTCTGAGTGGTACTGTGGTTGGTGTGAGTTCAATAGCTACTTACCCCACTACCGAATTTCTCTTTGTTGAAGTCAAGTCAACTTCCAATAGTGTTTTAGTGAGATTAGTTTATGAACGACCCAAAGTCCTCTATGACACAGAGCTTGAATCGGTAATTTTTCCATTTATTTCTAACTTTAATAACATTATCCTTACTGGAGATTTTAACATCAACCTAAATCTCACTTTCAATCGGGACTTCCTTCGGGACTATCGATTGTACCTCATGATTCTACTCACCATACTGATCGTCCCAGTACTCGCATTGACTTCATGATTTTAGACGATATTGATGAGGTTTTCTCCTAAGAACAACATGCTATCCCTTTTCTCTCTAACCACGACTTGCTTAACATTACCTTTAAATTTTCTTACAATCTCAATTCAAAACCAATCCAAAGACTGGTGCGGAATCTCTCTAAAACTGATGAACGTACATTCCACAAACATCTAATGACGTATGATTGGGAAAAAATATTACTAGATACAGATATGAATAATCAAATCAACGCTTTGACTAATTACCTAGTCTCCGCATTCAATAAATTTTCTCCGCTACACGTTCCTAAAAACTTTGATAAAACTACCCACTGGATAACATCCTAAATTAAAAATCTGATGAGGGAACTTGATGGAAAGCGCCGACTCGAAAAAAGAACAAAAAGCGCTATAATACAAGCTTAATTTCATAAATTGAGGAACCTAGTTCCGGTCAATTTATATTTCATGTGCACTTTTCAAACAACTTGAAATAATTGTTCACCTGCAACTTTCTAAATTTCTTGAATTATTATCTAAGGCCATTGATCCGATGCAATCAGGATTTCGGGAAAAGCATAGAAATCTTACTGCTTCCCTTATAGTCACGACGGATCTTAAATTAGTAATGGATAATATTTCGAAAGTTATCGTCCTAACAAACTTAAAATCGAATGACAGACGTACAGACAGACGCATTCGTGAAAACCTTATACTATCTTACTAACTTTTTGCTACATGTCTTCTCAAATTATTGTTCTTATTTCAAAATGATTGCGACTTTGCCCTGGGCTTCCATTTCCTGTTAACATATTTTTCTCCATATTTCAGTGCTTCATTTCCGAAGCCATCTGCCCCTGTTGCCTTATTTCTTTTCAACCGAGCAATTGCCTCATTCACCTTTTCCCTACTAATCTCATTTTCGCTGTCTTAGTCTCCTTCTACCGCTTTCCTTCCTTCTCTGGTTCCCCTATTTTCCACCCCCCCCCCCCCCCCCAGAGCCCCCTGATGTGCTTCGTCCACTCTTTCATTCCTATTTCTTTATTTATGCCCTTCCTTCCTCCTCTTTCCCTGTCGATCACTTCCCATTCCCTCCGTTCCTTTACCGCTTTCTCCACTTCTTTTGTACATTTCTTTCTTCTTGTGTCTTCTCTCATTTATCATTCATTCATACTCTTTCTTCGGTTGATTTCTCCTCTTCTCATTTCCCCTTTCCTCCATTTTCTCAGAACTTTCTTCATCCTATCTTTACTTTCCTTGCATTCATCGTCCCACCAACCTCTCCTTACACCCTCTTTCTCTTCTTTTGGTCTCACCTCTTCCCTTTCCTATATAATCACTCCTTTGAGATTTTCTAGAAGCTTGCCGACTCCTTCCTCCTCCAAACGCCCTATTTCCTCGCTTCCTATTTTTCTCTAAATTATTTTAACTTTTCCTTCTCCCAAATGCCCATTTTTAATTTATTTTCCCTCTTTTCTTCCCTCTTTCTTCTCTCTCGCTTTATGCCACCGCATCTCATTGTCGCGAACACCGGAAAGTGTTCTAAATCTATCACGTCACCAACTTCCATTCTGACCATCAACTTCCGTATTCGTTCTTCTGCCAGAATGTAATCTATGACGGTGTCCCCCATACCCGCGTACGTATATTCCCCTTTTTCATCCCCCTTGGTATTGCCGTTTCAGATGAACCATCCCGCCTCTGCCAACAAGTCCAGAAGCATCTTACCCTCCCGATTCTTTTCCATATGCTTCGTATTCCTTATGAACACCTCCTTTTCTCTATCCCATACCTCTCCTCCTTGTTCCCCGGTTCATGCATTTAAGTCTTCTTCTAATAGGACCAACCTGTCATTTTTTGCCTCTGTCCATTTGCTTATTATTCTCCATCTTCCTCTTCTCCTTTTCTCCTGTACACGCGTACTACATCCACAATACCTTTTTCTCATATGCTTTCGGTCATATTCTTTTCATTT
Source organism: Andricus grossulariae (assembly GCA_011634705.1). Taxonomy (NCBI): domain Eukaryota; kingdom Metazoa; phylum Arthropoda; class Insecta; order Hymenoptera; family Cynipidae; genus Andricus; species Andricus grossulariae. The sequence continues at coordinate 186,177,384 of JAABKJ010007545.1, read as the reverse complement.
CTTTGGACTTCTTCTCACTACCCACGACCCACTCATAATTATCACATCCCACTTCTGCGATTCTCCTCAAAAACCTTTGCTTTTGTTTTTTAATCCTGAAACGTTCCAGAACGCCACTTTCACGACGCTATTTTTGTATTTTTCACCTTTCTTCCTTGCAATCAAGTCCTCTTGTCGTTTTAAAACACCCCGTCGTCTTTACGTCTCCTCTCTACTTTTATGAAAACTCCGTCGCTCCGCCTTCTCCTTCTTTCCTTCCACCCTCTACTGTTTCCATTAACCACTTTCTTCTTCTTTCATTCCACGTCATATCCTCTCTTCTCTTGAATATACAAAGAGATTGTCCGGAGATCGCGGAGTCCATACCTACTCCGATTTTGATGAAATTTTGTGTATATAGTCAGACACTTTGGACTAGTTCATATATACAGGGTGTCCCAGTACTCAAGGTACATTTTTATATTTTTAAATCCCTCATAAAAAATGGAGTTGAAAATGATAATAAAAATTTGTTGTGAAGTTAATAATTCATGAGTAATTAACAATTAAAGATTAACCAATCGGAAGTATGCGTTAGATGGACGTCAGTCCATGTGTCACTGATGAGGGTGTGTGCGCAAAAGAGTAATTTTAAATTTGCAGAATAATGGTGCAACTTCACACGGCAACTGAGATACGAGATTCTTAGAAAATATCTTTTCCTTTAGAATACACGTTGAATTTTAATGTCGCTTCCTCATCTTCGGCTGCAGCTTGATCAAGCAGCGGTTGGGGAAGCGCTCCGCGTACATATCCATTTATCGAGAGGTAGGCACGTTGATTTCGCAAGGATTGAAGCGAAACGTGCTGAAGCTCCGGGTGTTTTTGGCACCAGGAAGTATGCATGCTGGCATCGAAGCAGTCTAGCTAGTCATCCTTCAATTGATTCGTCCACTCAATGTGGGCGTTTCGCCGGTTCGTCGTCATGTTTCCATCTCAATTATTTTTAGCACCCCGAACTCTAGGATGATCGGCATGTTTTGCCGACCCGTTGTCGGGTGCTCTGCGCATTCGATCGTTTTAAACCGCATCTACAACTTTTTGGTGTTTTGGTGGTGCCATTGGTCTTCCCACGAGCAGCTAGGGAAAGGGTTGGTCCATCCTTGTAGTGCCCCGCGTGCAAGTATAAGGCTGCATACTCTGAGGGGTCGCCCGGTATCCCAGAGTTACCGTTTGAGACACCTCACCCAGATGCCATTCAGCTTTCGGCACGGTTGCTAAGCCTCCGCTTAGGGTCTATTCCTTCGGGACCATCCCTGGACAATTTTGCGCGACTGCTTATTAATTATTGTAACCATATTCAGCAGAAACCCTTGGTACAGGGACTCTCTATCCACAATCCGAGGACGCGTTCGGTGGCTTTGTCATAGGCCTTTTAGTTCCATTCCAAAGGAATCAAAACCGAAACCGAATATATATATAACAGATTTTATCATCAGCTGATAAGACAGGTAGTGAGCACTTGTTTATATTATTATTTTACAATCGGTTGATAAGGTAGGAGCAACGTTACCATCAGTCGATAATGTGGGGAGCAAAGTTACCATCGGTCGGTAGGGTATCACAAAAAAATAACGGGATACAAATTCTCATAAACGATTTACAGAAAAATTGTAATAAATATTCAAAAAATGTAATAATGCTTATTTTACCCCTAGATTTTGCGGTGGTCGTATTTTCACACTATAAAAGCGGTCAAAAATGCTAATAATAGAAACATGCTCTATGAAAAAAGAAACTTAATAGTGTTGTATGTTCTACAGCCAACTGAACCTTTTACTACAACCATACAAATTCTAGAGTGTCGCCAGATCCATTTCACAGATTCCAAAACTGAATATAAATCTTCGAAAGTTTCTGCTTCTCCTTAAAAGATGTTGATTATTTCTGCATAATAATGAGTAATTTTTCATTAAAATGATATACTCACTAGGTTTCCTGAAATTTTTTAGAACCAAATTCATTGTTACTATATGTTAAGCAAATTTCAGCATTGAAAACTGTTTTTTATAACTAAATAAAAAATCAAAATATCATATGCAAAATTATTTGAATGTTTATTGCACTGTCTAAAAATAAAGAATGGAAGAACTGAAGCGCTACTTTTAATTCCTCACACTTTCTTTGTCAATTCAATTTGCACGAGGATATTTCAATCGTCTAAATTCTTCTTACTAATGAGTGCATAATCATGTTTGCTTACATTCGAATAATCGAAAATCAATCAGATTACGCCTATTGAGTAGTATAGCAAAACCATGCTATACTAATTTACTAACAAATTTGATATATTCAAGTAATAATATTGTGTAAAAAATTTGAAATACTGCCAACATGAAACTCCTAAGAGACTAAGCTTGAGACGGGAAACGTGCTCCACAGAAGAGACCCAAGGAGAGGAGTCTGGAACAGTTCACCATGTCCAATATGCTAATTAATCAACGAGATCAGACACCAAGATCGATGGAAAAGAGGTAGCTGGGTGAATCAGGTCCAGCTCCTCTGGCAGCCCCTTAGCGCGCCCAGGAAAAAATAGCAGGCTGAGTCCAGCAAACCTTGGATCAAAGTACAAGGTTGTCGTTCTCAAGAAAAAAGGAAGTCTGAGAAGGGTGCCAGGACATCCAAAGACATGATTAGAAAGTGAAAGGCTAAGGTCAAGGAAGCCCAAACAGACAAACGTCTTCGCTGGATAATACTCGCTGGCCATACTGATAAACTCAGCAGAAGGGCAAAGGTATGCGGATGTGCTAAAGGATATACAATCTCAGGCCAAACCGAAAGACATGGGGATAAGAGTGAAACCTTAAAGTAGGACCAAATTTAGTAAGGCCCTCATGGCTGCCGTGGGAAACAAAGGAAGGTTCGGATTGCTTGTACCCAGAGCTCTTGTGGACCTGCGTGACTTGGACGCCACAACTTGTGACGACTGAATTGATGGGGCAACGTTATCGCGTTCGTTCAAATGAAGGAAACTATTGCAATCGAGGTAGATGAACATCGGGCTGTCAGGCAACGGACAAAGGAGGGTCCTGCTGGAGTTACGGTGATAAAAACCACTGCGCAACCGACTGAAAAGCTCCGCCATGATACTACTTATGTGCGTAGTCAAATACTGAGATGGTCTTTGATGACATACCAGGATCATCAAGGTTTGCGGTAACTCTTGTAGCCAAGAAGAGAAGAGACTTACGATGGCGATAGCCATACATGGCAATCTCCAGCGTAGCAGACTCATTCAAGGCCTATTAAGCAAACGCCCATATAAGTCGAAGGTCGACCTGCTTCTAATCAAAGAGCAGTTCTCAACCTGCAGGTGCCTGGCTAGTATGCAAAACATGCTGGCACGGCTGTATTTTGAATGAAGGATTACATAAGACACCCAGTGACTAAGGGGGAAGGGGCGAAGAAATGTGTCGCTGAAACCTGTTGATTATAAATTCTCGCTGCAAACCAACTTTCAGGAAGAGCGGAAATAGGGGCACTGTAATTAACATCACGTCTGCAACCCCGGGAATAACATCAAGGATACAGAAGTAGCACGTTACGGAAGAGTTCTCGGACAGCGATCACCAACACATTGGCTTCAAAGTGACAAGGAGAACTGATACTAAAATACCAACGGGAAACAGAAGTTCGACAGTGACTGAAATTTCAATCAACTTGATACCAAAAAGCTGCTACTTTCTTTGAAGCGAGTAGAAGAACATCACAGTATTTTAGAGGCAGGTGCGCATTTGCCATTATTGCAGCTATTCCATCGTTTCCATTTCTTTCCGAACCCCTTCGAGATCTGCATCTGATTCTTTCTGAAAATTGGTGAAAAAAGCAATATAACATTCTAAGTAAAAGTGCTATTTATTTCATTTGTAATTAATTTAGAAACTATTCTCCTAAGCTCACATTTTTTAATCAAAATTTGTAAGAATTTTTGATAGGAACGAAAAGCTCTGAATGCGGATCTCGGAAAGATTCTGAAAGACCATCGTACACACACTTACGTTATTGAATACTTCAGCTCTCTAATTTGACATGGAATAATTTTTATTATAGCGGAAAAGACTTTTATAGCATTACAAAAAATGAGTAAGCAATCAGTGGACGATATTGAAGCACGATATTACAAACTAACTGAATAACTCCAATGCACTAGACACTGGTGTACTGATTTATTTTCTTTCATTTTCCAAAATTTTTACACGATATTGCATACAAAACGATTTGTACTTAGAACTTAATAAAACACTGTATAATAGTAGATATTTTTGAATGGAATTTGCAGGTATTTTTGTGAGTATATTCGTAATAAGTGCATTAAAATACATCAATACACGAGAATAGTGAAGAAATACAAAAATTATAGACTTGTTTTTAAAGAATTCCCTATCTCGACCGATGTCATGACACTTGTAGGAGGATACCCGTAGACGTTGGAGAAATCCCATCACACATTGGGGGTGACACATACCGTTTTCTCGATGATATACGGAGCAATAATTCACGACCGTGACATATATTACCGAATGTTAATTAATTAATATTAGTGTTGGATGAAAGTACTGAGTGACGTCATCAGTTACTTACACCTGATTTATAAGGTGGACGACCTCTTTGTTTTATCCAATAATGATAACATGACTCTCTACCTTACCGACATATGGCAAAATGATAATATTACAAATGGCCGACCTCCCTGTTTTGCTGACTGATGGTAACATGACTCCCTACCTTACCGACATATGATGCAATGAGAATATAACCATCAGTGCATAACGTAGGGAGCAGCGTTACCATCGGTTGGTTGTGTAGGCTGGTCGGTAATTTTATATTCTTATTTTATCATATTTCGGTGAGGTGGAGCCATTTTACTATTAGTCAGCAAACCAGGAAGGTCGTCCATTTGTGATATCATCATTTTGCCATGTGCCGGGAAGGTAGGGAGTCATATTATCATCAGTCGGTAAAACAGAGAGGTCGGCTACCTTATCAGTCCGGTGTGAATAACTGATGACGTCACTCAGTACTTTCATTCAACACTAATATCAATTTATCAACAGTTGGTAATGTATGTTACGGCCGTGAATCGATGCTTCGTATGTCACCGAAAAATCGATATGTGTCACCCCTAGTGTTTGCTAGGATTTCTCCAACGCCTACGGGTATTCTCCTACAGGTGACATGAATTCGGTCGAGATGGGGAATTCATTAGAAACAAGATTATAATCTTTATATTTTTATTTTATATTCGTGTATCGATGTATGTTAATTCACTTGTTACGAATATAACCACGAAAATACCTGCAAATTCCATTGAAAAGTAACTACTCTCATTCAGTGTTTTATTAAGTTCTAAGTACAAATCGTTTTGTATGCAATATCGTGTAAAATTTTGGAAAATGAAAGAAAATAAATCAGTACACCAGTGTCTAGTGCATTGAAGTTATTCAATTAGTTTATAATATCGTACTCCAATACATGTCGAATAAGAGAGCTGAAATATTCAATAACATGAGTGTGTGTACGATGGTCTTTCAGAATCTTTCCGAGATCTGCATTCGGAGCTTTCCATTCCTATCAAAAAATTTTACAAATTTTCACAAAAAAGTGCAAGCTTAGGCAAATAGTTATTAAAAAAATTACAAATGAAATTGATAGCACTTTTGATTAGAATGTTATATTGCTTCTTTTACCAATTGTCGGAAAAAATCAGATGCAGATCTCGAAGGGGTTCGGAAAGAAATGGAAACGATTGGATAGCTGCAATAATGGCAAATGCGCACCTGCCTTCAGAATACCGTGATGTTCTTCTTCTCGCCTCAAAGAACACAGCAGCTTTTCGCTATCAAGTTGATTAACATTACGGTCACTGTGGAACTTCTGTTTCCCGTTTCTATTTTAGTATTAGTCCTCCTTGTCACTTTGAAGCCAATGTGTTGGTGATCGCTGCCAGAGAACTCTTCCGTAACGAGCTAGTTCTGTACCCTTGATATTATTCCAGGGTTTCCAGACATGATGTCAATTATGGGGCCCTTATTTCTTCTCCTGAATGTTGGTATGCAGCCAGAGTTGAAAATTGACAGGTCGCATCTGCCAGCGTGGTTTGCATACGAACCAGTCACCTGCAGGTTGGGAACTGCTCGTAGATTAGAAGCAGGTCGACCTTCGACTCATATGCGTGCTTGCTTAATAAGCCTTGGATTAGTCTGCTACGCTGGAGATTGCCATGTATGGCTATCGCCATCATAAGTCTCTTCTCTTCTTGGCCTCAAGAAAGACCGCACACCTTGATGATCCTGGTATGTCATCCAAGACTATTTTGGTATTTGACTACGCACATGAGTAGCATTATGGCGGAGCCTTGCAGCCGGTTGCGCGGTCGTTTTTATCACCGCAACTCCAGCACGACCCAGCTTTGTCCGTTGCCTGAGAGCCCGTTGTTCATTCAGCTTGATTGCAATAGTTTCCTTCATTTTGACGACCGCTATAACGTCGCTCCATTAATTCAACCGCGACCAGGTGTGGCATCCAAGTCACGGATGTCCACAGAAGCTCTGGGTACAAGCATTCGGATACTTCCTTTCTTTCCTATGGCGGTCATGAGGGCCTCACTAAATTTAGTTCTACTTTTAGATTTGACTCTTATTCACATGTCTTTCGGTTTGGCCTGAGATCGTATGTCCTTAAGCACATCCGCATACATTTGCCCTTCTGCTGGGCTTATGAATATGGCCAGCGAGTATTATCCAGCAAAGACGTCTGTCTGCTTTGGCTCCCTTGACCTTAGCCTTCTACTTTCTAATCATGTCTTCGGATATCCTGGCACCCTTTTCAGACTCCGTTTTTTCTTGAGAACCCCAACCTTGTTCTTTGATCCAAGGTTTGCTGGACTCAGCCTGCTATTTTTTCCTGGGCGCGCTAAGGGGCTGCCAGAGGAGCTGGACCTGATTTACCCAGCTACCTCTTCTCCATCGATCTTGGTGTCTGATCTCGTTGATAAACTAGCATATTGGACATGGTCAACTGTTCCAGACTCCTCTTCTTGGGTCTCTTCTGTGGAGCACGTTTTCCGCCTCAAGTTTTGTCTCTTAGGAGTTTTATGTTGGCAGTATTTCAACTTTCTTACACAATATTATCCCTTAAATATAAAATTTGTCAGTAAATTAGTATAGCATGGTTTTGCTTGACTACTAAATAGACGTAAGCTGATTGATTTTCGATTATTCAAGTATAAGGAAACATCACAATGCACTAATTCGCAAGAAGATTTCAGATGATTAAAATATCCTCGTGCAAATTAAATCGACAATGAAAGTGAGAGGAATTGGAAGTAGCGCTTCAGTTCTCACATTCTGTATTTTCAGACAGTACAATCAAAATTGAAGTAATTTGGCATATGATATTTTAATTTTTTATTTAGTCATGAAAAATAGTTTTTAATGCAGAAATTTGCTCAATATATAGTAACAATGAATTGGGGTATAAAAAATTTAAGGAAACCTAGTGAGTACACGATTTAATAAAAAATTACTCATTATTATGCAAAAATAATCAACATCTTTCAAGGAGGGGCAGAAAGTTTCGAAAATTTATGTTCAGTTTTGGAATCTGTAAAATGGATCTGGCGACACTCTGGAAATTGTATGGTTGTAGTAGAAGGTTTAGTTGGCTGTAGAACATACGTCATTCATAAATTTCTTTTTTTATACAGCATATTTTTATTATTAGCATTTTTGACTGCTTTTGTAGTGTGAAAAGACCACCACCACAAAACCGAGGGGTAAAATAAACATCATTACATTTTTTAAATATTCATCACAATTTTTCTGTAAATCATTTATTACAATTTGTATCTCGTTATTTTTTGTGATTTTAGTATTGAAAGATTTGCACTTAATGTGCAAGTAACATTATCTAAAAATATTTTAATCAAAAAGTAAAAACAGTTAAAAATCACCAAAAAATTGTATCAGACGGGAAATACTGTAAAGCCTGGAATAAATAAATAGGAGTTTTGTTGATCTAGAGACTAAATAATAATAGTTCAAACAAATATTGAAGTTTATTTTTAATACTTTTGAAATACTGGGCAGGAAAACTGAAATTTTTGCTTGATAATCAACGTTATTTATCCACTGCACACTTTTTTATGCTGGACTACATACTTTCAAATCGAACTACACAAAGCATTTTGGACCTAGCAACATTTGAGGCCCTGAAGAAATTATGAAATTGTATATTTGTAAAAATAAATGCGTATTGTTATTATTTTTGTTAGTATTTTGTTAAGGTTTCTTCAATAAACAAAGCAGAGAAAAATAGTTTACTAACCCCACCCAAACGCCCTTATGTAATTTATGCATGATCCCTGAGGTCAGCAGTTAAAGCTGCAGGGACAGAGGTCAAGATCCGACCGTCATGATAAGGGCTTCTGACGTAACCTAGGAAACCATTAAAAAATTAAAAAGGCATATTGATCTTACATCATTTTTAATTATATATATATATATGAGCAAAATTATAATAAAAACAACCTTTTGATTGTTTTCAATTTTCAAGAAAACGATATCAAGTAAAAATCAATTTCGTAAAAAATGTCAGTTAACCGACTTAGACCGCGGACCCTTCAAATGACTAACTGTATTAGTAAGTTCAACTACCTACAGATAGTGGTTTTGACAAACTAGATCAGTTAGTCCACCTAATTTTATAGCGACGAAAAATACTCGCACACCCAACTAACTATACAGTAGTACCATTATCTACTAACTAAAACAGTTGTCTGAATAATTTTATCACTTGTCCCAATCAATCGTTTTTTTTAGTTTATCTATAGTGATTTAAAAATAATCATTATTTTCATATTACATGCAGTTTCATGAAAGAAGTGTAGTGACAATATCTCATTTTATCCATTTTTCAACTTCACGTAATAATGCAATAACGAATGATGTTTCTGTAAGTGTCTACCTGAGCGCGACGATCTTGGCGTAGGGGAGTCAGAGCTAACTTGAAACTTGTGTTTTTCTTTTTATGACCTTATTGACGACAATTTGTAAAACAAGACATAATTGCGTGTTGATTAGAAATTATGGGCGTTAGTACAATACCCAAATCTTGTAAACAAAAAGCGTACACCCCTCCATTGTCGAGGTACAATTTCATTCCGATCAAGGTGGCCATTCAGAGAAACAACATTTGCTTAAAAACGAGAGCCATCCCCAGCACTCGAGATTACCGATCTGTTTATACAACCGTGACATCTTTGAGCAAAAATTAAATAATGAACCTTAGAAATTTGAGGCTAGGGTAACACGGGACTCATCCGTTCGTCAGAAGGGGGCACCATATCCGTCTTATTTAAAAAAAAAAAATTTAGTCTCATAGAGAAATTAATTATTACTACAAAATCAGAATGTTCACTATTAGTTTAATTCACGATACTGACAGTAGTCATTCTTGAAAGTGTAGCTGATATATTAAAAATGTTAAGTTTATCAAAATCTGAAAAAATATTTTCAAAATTATATTTCAAAAGTACTATATAGCGTTGTATTCTATCAAATATAACGATATATAGCATTTGTATTGTAACACATAGATTATTCTATCAAATAAATATTTTTCAAATAATTTTTTTTCATCCAATGGATTTAACATTTCAAGAATATCAATTGCACGTCAAATAATGATTAATATTAATTTCGTGAACTGAACTAACTAACTCCAGAGCAAAGCGGTATGGTGATTTAATTACTTTCAGTTTTCAAATTTTCAACACGATATTTTATTCAACGTCATTTGCCCTTAAAATGTAGAAAAACCTTGAGTGAGCGTAGCTATTTTTCAATAAAATTTGCCGGTAATATCGAGTCGATATTCGTCATCAGCTCAGGATATAACATCGATACACGAGGTCACAAAAATAAAAAAATTAGTACTTGCTGCTTTGAAATAATTCCCAATCTTGACCAAAGTTATGACTGTGATAATTTTTTAAGTTTCTGCGAAGAAGTTACGTGTTTTGTTCCGATGAAATTCAGCATACAGTGCAATACATATTGTGACACATTTATCTTCGTTTCTATTTCAAAGAAACTACAGTGCTTTCAGGAAAAAATTAAAAATAAGAAAGGTACGTGATCTTGAATATCCAAATTATATTCAATTTTACCTAATGGGAGAGATTTCTCTACAGTAAATAATAAAACATGAGTAAAAATACTAGTGATGTGTATATCGGGAGGTTTTCAAAAATACAAATTTTTTCACGCATTGCTCCGTACTACGCCTTGAACTATTTGTACCGAAATTTCGACATGTACTTACATACACTAATTGATATGTGCTGTTTCCACATTCTCATCCTAATGAGAGGGTATTAGTTTCATGTCAAATTTAACTTCGTCGCTTTTCATCAAAACTCCTTGTTTCGAGACCCCCTGAGTCAGGAAATACGATTTTTACGAAGGTGTCTGCCTGTCTTTCTGTAGACTAAACATGAACAAGGCAGCTGTCTGGCCTGGTACAAGGGGAGCGACGTCATGACGATTAGGTATTAGTTGTCAATAATTATAAATAATGTGTAAAAGTAAGAAAAAAGGTATGTTAGGGAAGAAAGTAAAATAAAACAGAACGTCCGCAAATCCAAATTACACACAAATGAGTTTCATAAAAAGTCATAAAAAGAAAAACGTTGATTTTTAAAAGACCTGCAAGATTACCATAACAGCTTATCGAGTTTTCTTGACTAATCGAAAATTCAAATTTTGATCGCCCAAAAAATAATGAAAAATCAAAAATCTCATTTTTCGGTTCAACTATACAAGGTACGAAAAAAATTGAGAACCAAATGTTGTTTACTCAAAAAAGAGATGAAAATTGGTCATTTATCCATTTTTTATAGTGCGCGTGGTTTTTCTTCTGTTCGAAAAAAAACAACATTAGGAATCATAAGTAAAATTTGTTGAAGAACCGACACAAGCTACGAAAAAAGATGAATTGAGAAAAATTGTGCACCCAAACAGAAAAAAAATAATTACAAAATAAAGTACAAATATTAAAGAAATCATGAAATAAAATTTGTACTTTGTTTTGCAATATCTGAATGAGCATTCCCAGACCGAGAAAGTGAAAAGACCGAGCGCAGCCCGCTATGAGAATGTGCCCGCGAAGTAGGCGGATTTCTTATTATGTATTTTATATTCTAAAAACGTTCGCACCTCTCTGTTCTTTTATCTACAGTTCATAAAAATACTGAGTAAACAAAATTAATTAGAATTACTTACTAGAATTTTTTATTGAAAAATTGTTTCAAAAATTGCAAAAACCACACTCATGTGTCTCTCAATTTCCTAAACCGAAAATAGTTTTTCCAGTTCTCATCTGCAAAGTTGAACTTTTTATGCCTCTAAACAATGCGTAAATTGCTGACGTTCGAGAACGTGTTTAAGGTTACCATTTTCTTGTATCGTTGCGCTTGCTCTAAGCAAATTTTTCAACTGCGCATGTGCCGAAAAGCGCGCGGAGATTTGAAATTAATAAATGCTATAAATAATAATACAGATAAATACACCTGATATTCCTAGAGCGGCTGTCTTACGCAGTTTCTCTGCTCAAGAAGCGAAAGACAGTTGCGACTTTTGCCTCGGAAGGGCCGCCGTACGCGAGTACTCAATAGATTATATTGCGCATTACTAGGCATTCCAATTGAAAACAATTCATATGAGCCTAATTTGCTCAGTCAAAAATGTTGCGGTCTGTTACCGCGGTTAGTGCATTTACATATCATGTATGTCAGTGTTTTTCAAGCGTTTCTTCGACGTACTCAAATATTTTCCGGCAATGCTGGGCTAGGTGGAAATGTCAGCCGTCAGGAAGGTTACCATATATGGGACTGCAATTGCACACGCGTTTTCCGAGAAAATATTCTAAGCGCAAAGGTAAGTGTTAAAGGTCTGAATAGTAATATTTCTCAAGTGTAAAAATTATTTTTTCAGTCATTCCCCATTCTTTTGTCGATTGGCGACCTCTCAATGTCACGAAATAGAATAAAATATAAAAAATTTCAGATAAGTTTATCAGATCGAATACTAGCTGACGACAAATTTCGGACACTTGCTTGTATTTCGTGAAACTGAAAGGTCGTCAATCGACAAAAAAATGGAACATGAGTGAGAAAATAGATTATACATTTGGAAAATATTACTATTCGTACATGTATGACTTACTTTTACGTTTAGAATATTTTCTCGAAAAAGTAGGCATTCCCGTGAGGTCATGCTGAACAACCTGTACAAGACCATAGTGAGAGGTGATGAAACTGCGCAAATTCGAATAAGCGTATATAGAAGATGTAGAATAGGTAAGCTGTAGAATAGGCTATCTGTAGAATAAAAAGAAGTTGACTGTATTTCTGAAGTAGGGTAGGCGTACCAGTTGTGGCCACACCAAACTTTTTTATGACATTAATTTCAAGACAATTTTATAGAAATCGTGAATAAAGAAGTGAATAACGATTAGAAAATAGAATTATTATTCGGTTCATTTTCACTCTATTTTGCTAATATCTTCGTCGAACCTAATTATTTCTATATAAGTGAATATAGAAATTAGTTAATATTTCTTAATCACTATTTATTGAAATAATGAAATGCCAGTAATTATTATTTATTGCGAAGATATAACGTGAAAAGAGTTTTGTCCCATGCATTTGGTTTCTTGTTTTCCCCTAAGCACTCAATGAAGTGAAGTTAGCTGGTGGTTAAAGTGGAAATAACTAATAGAACCATTTTTCTTTCTTAACGATAAATATCAATATTTTTCGCCGCTATTTTTTATGATTTAGTCATGGTTCGGAAAAATCCAAGTCAGAACGAAAATACTTTTTTTAACAACGCATGCACGGAATGTTCGGTTTCCAAGACATGCATAGCGTACGGGAAGTGACCAATTCTAAGACTGTGGTAAAAACAAATTATAAAAAGACTTTTTCTAGTTGCTTATACATACCTATGCAGTTCTAATCTTCACGTTAGACAAAAAAAAACTTTTATTTGGTGATGAAAGTATGAAATCCTGCATAGGTGTATCAGGCAATATCACGCTAAAAATAACTACAACGATGGATTCTACGTGAAAACTTACTGAAGAAGGATGTGATACGTGGTCACATTCTTTTCCCTGTTAGCTATAAAAAAAATAATGAACAATTTATTTGTTCCTATCTCCGCTTCAGCCAATATTTAATTCAATAAGGATATTAAAAAACTAACTACTGAAATTCTCGCAGCACTAGCACCTACCATTCATGATTTTCGGCATGCACATTTTTTTTTAGAGAATTTGGCATTAACAAATTGATTAATAATAACCGTATGCTAAGAATAACCATGCCAGTGGATTCTATGTAGAAAATTACTGACCAATATCTGTTAAATCTTTTATTTTCTTGTCCTTCAAATGTATTATAAAAAAAATAATAACCATAGACTCAAGCGGGAACAGACACAAACCAATTCCGAAATCAAAGTAGTTACAACTTTTAAACCGGTTTCATAAAAGCTCCAGAATATTTGCGCAAAATTTCATGCCTATATGACAAATTGCAGGGTTGGGGTCATTTTTGCAGATTTACGTCCGGAACATTCTCATTTTTTCTTAGGAATCGTAATCATTTGCAAAACTTCGATACATGTCGATTTTTTAATCAACATGAAATATACTGGAGTCCCGCTATAGTTGTTTCCGAGATACAATGCAAGGAGGTTCAAGAGCGTTAGAGAAAGGCTCTTGGAAGGTCAACGGAGTTGCGATTTTTAGGGTTGGGCGCTATAAGAAGCCACAAGCAAGAAGGAGAAGAAGAACGGTTTGGAGACTCCCGAGATAGCGTCTTTGTTGATAAAGGGGACCCTCGTACCGGACACTATAGCGGGGCTCTAGTGTACTAGAATCTCGAAAAAGTAGAATGCAGCTGTTTGAAGCCACGTAATTTAAATATATCAACTCTTTTCAGTGAAACCATTTGTTTGGTACCTAAAATAAGGAAATATACTAGAGAATGGCCAGTGGGTACTAATGGTACACTGGCCACAACTACGTACGTCTATTCTATGTACTACATTAAATTTTTAATAGACCCTAGAAGAATAATGGAAAATACTCTATTTTAAAATTGAATCACTCTTCAAAAATTATGCCTTGAAAAATGTACATCATTTTTGTTTCGAAATTTTGTTGCCTTCACTTACAAGACAGCCCCACAAAAAAGTGTTCTGTGCATCAGACGAGACCACCATACCTGTACGTTTATGGGTCACTGTATCTGAACCCAAGGTCTGTTTAACCCCGTCAGGTTATATCAAATGGAAACGCCTTTTTGACTGCAGATTCTGAAAGAGCGGGATATTTTCTGTTCGCATTTGGTTTGTGACCCCTAGACCAAAATGACCTGTGAGGGTCACCTAAAGGTCAAATCACTTTCTTGATCTGCTCAGGTTCTTATCTCGTTCAGGTAACGGGAAAATGGTCTGTGTGAAAATTATTGGGGGCATGCTGGCCGACCATCTGGTGACTTTAGATGAAACGTTGAAGGTCATTGACTTTTCTGCAGGGCAGTACGCCTTTACTGGCTTCGTGACCTCAATGAATCGGAAAATGAATCATTCCATATATCCTCGATTGAGCCATTTGTCACCATTTCCACCATAATCAGAGGTAGCAGAATTTTGAAATTCAATAAGAGCATCAGAGTATGCCCACAGAATTTAAGCGCTTCGCTCGGATACTGAAGTTGGGCTTATCAGTGATGCTCTAGTATCTTCATCTGTCTCCTATCACCGAGATGTTCTGGCAAACGGTATAAAACACTTTTATAGTAGGGCTGTGTAATTATTGACAAAATTTTGTATTTTGTAAAATTATTCAAATTTTGTTATCCATTTTGTTAATGAACAAAAATAGTACATTGTGTAGAAAGGTCACAATATCACCTTCCGTCCATAACGCACACTATACTTTTTGCAGAGTAATATTCTTTAACCGTGAAATCAGTATACCGACTGAAGACTGTTTTACCAAGAGATAAAAGTATTATTGCGTCATTAGAGGGAACTTGTGTTACAGTCCAAGCTCCAAGCAGTGCCGCCCCGAGCAATGCTGCTTCTCCAATTTCTCGCTCGAGCGCTACCCCCGCCGCACAGTGGGATGAAATAAAAAAACGAGGTTCAAAATAACTTGTAGCTGGCAATTTTTAACCAATTTTGGATTTTGTCCCTGTTTAGCGACAATAGAAGTAACGATACTTCAGTACGCCTCAGTAAGACTCGCGAGCGTATTGCACAGCTTGAGTTTAAAATTTAAGGGACGAGATGGCATGCATAAAACATTCAGGGCGTGATTAAAACATTCAGGGCGTGATTAGCTACAAACCATCAAATAAAACATTCACTCCAAAAGTTAGGGCACTTGCTCGAAGCTTAAGGAAAGCAAATTACACACTGAACAAGTGTAAACTGTTGACTATCAAGCAGGTCTTGACGCAAAAAATAAGATCTCTTACAACAGCGAAACAGCGACTTGAATGACGAGTATAATGGAATCAGGAAAATTCTACCTTTTCAACTCATCCTTCCCGCCTGTTCAATGAAACGATATGTGCCGTTAAATATCCACCTAGCCGAGAAGAGATTAAAGTCCTCTGGGATAAAGTGTATGGAGATATTTATCAGCTGAATGAGGACGCTTCAGATATATCACTCTTTCGTAACTTTTTCCAAAGGCGAAGGTTGCACGCTCCAGAGGAAGACTGTCCACTAATTACTGCCGCAGAAATTAAGAAAGTTATCGCTAGAACTAAGAACTTTTCAGCACCAGGGCCAGATAAAATCAACAACTGTTTGTGGAAGAAGTTCACCTCTACGCACCAACATCTAGCTCGTATATTTACTACTTTCTTAAATGAAGAACAAACCATCCCGCAGTGGCTAGTGGAAGGACGCACGGTATTGATACCTGAGACTGGAGGTTAGTCAAGTCCACAGAACTACAGGCCCATAGCTTGCTTAAACATCAGCTACAAGCTATTCACTGGCATCATCAAAGAGAAGATATTAACATCTATCAAGCCGGTATAGAGCGCAATAGTTGAACAACGTGGATGCAAGAGAGGGCTGGCAGGTTGCAGGGAGAAACTGTTAATACACAGTTGTATTACCCAAGACTCGATCAGCTATCAACGCAATCTGTCCATAACTTGGATTGACTACCGTAAGGCATTCGATAACACGAACCACGAGCTACTTATTAAGCTCCTTGAGTGCCTGGAGGTGCATCCAAAAATAGTGAGATGCATAAAAGAGCTTATGCTCTGGTGGCAGACAAGATTTATCATAACATCTGAAAAAAGACAAGTGACTACCAGCTGTATCACATATAAGAGGGGGGTCTTCCATGGAGACTCTCTAAGTCCGATACTTTTCTGCATCTCCCTCTTGCCTCCATCTATTGTGCTCCGAGGCAAAAGCTCTGAATACCTATGTGGCCCGCCGAACAGAAGAGAATATAAGGTCAACCATCTTGTATAAATGGATGACCTTAAACCCTTTGCTTTCTCGAAAGAGGACCTTTAACATCCTTGTGGAGGCGGTGAATAGGTACTCTAAAGCGATTGGTATGAGCTTCGGGCTGGAGAAGTCTGCCTGCGTCCACCAACACCAAGGAAGACTAGAAACTACATCATCGCGTGATGATCAAGATGTTCAACTCATAGGCGGAAATACCATTCCACATCTTGGTAATGTAGAAAGATATACATATCTTGGAATGCCCCAAGCAGAAACTCAAATTGTGCGTGTGCTGAAAACGGCCCTTGAAAAAAGGTATCGCCAAATTCTCAGAAAACTTTGGGCTTCCGAATTATCTAGAAAGAATAAGATCCAAGCGACCAATATGCTGGCATTGCTGGCCGTTCCTATAATGCTCTACACGTTTGGTGCAGTAAAATGGAACGTCGACGAGTTGAAGCAACTTGACCGAAGCCCACGCCAGATGATGACAATTCATCAAAGTCATCATCCTAGATCTTCCGTACCTCGAATATACCTTCCTCGAGATAAAAGGGGTAGAGGCTTGCTAAGCGTGGAACGTCTTCATTGATAAACGGTTCTGGTTACAGCCTGCTCAGTTCTAAATAGTGCGAATTCTCCTACGCGACTCGTACATCAACAGTCGTCAATGCTGGGGCGTTTCTATACCGTGCCGCAGTTAGGGCTGCAGAGGAGCTTGGCCTTTCATTTGATTCCAGCGACACTACACATGACCTAGCACCACTAATACCTTCGGTGCTCACAAGTCGTGTACAAGAAGCAGAACATACGCTTCTACGAAGAGAACATGCTGACAAGCCCCTCCATGGTAAATTCTACGGCATCATACGCAGAGAAGAGTTCTTGATGGGTCTGTCCAACATGTTTCTCAAGTCTGCTGGATTCAGATCGGAGACTAAGGAGTTTCTTTTTGCCTGTCAAGACGGCGTTATAGACACCTTAGTTTACCGCGAGCGTATAATGAATGTATCCGTGGAAGCAAGAGGCAGAAACACTAGGACATGTTCTCAGTTGATGATCGAAGTTACGGGTACATAGAGAGCCACAATGCGGCTCTAGAAGTGTTATATTTCCATCTTAGGCACTTTTATGGTGTTGATCTATTGCCCGACTTGCCATACGCCCAGGGGGAACTCGAGTCCATTGTGGAGAATGATCAGTGTAAGATCTACTGGAATTTTTCATTCTCTACCACTCAGCGTATCAGTGCTACGAAGCCTAATATTGTCCTCCAAGAACTGAAGACCAAGATCATTTACGTGATTGAGTTCTCGGCACCAGCCGATGGTAATATCAGGGCAAAGGAGGAAGATAAGCGGGCGAAATATCTAGCACTTCTTGTTGAGCTGAGAAGGCTGTACCAAGGCTACAAAGTCCATCTTGTAGTTCTCATAACCGACTGTCTTGGTGGTATGAAAGCTTTATTTCTTAGCCAACTCAACAAAAGTCCGGCTTGCCAGCGTCAGGCTCATTCCATCGCGAACCGGATGCAAAAGACTGTTCTTCTGGGGCCACTTCATCTGGTCCGTCAACACTGTTCCCCACAACATTCTACAAAGATTTGTAGCTCTACAAAAGTATCCAGAGGTGAAACCTTCATATCCAACTGTCCCGTCTGCCGCGTAAGGTCATCCGATGACGTACACGTTCCAGTTGCGTCGGAATTGGTTGCTGTTAGGAACCATGATTGTAGCTTCCGGAGCCTACAACTTCTCATGAAAAAGATTAATTTTTTAGGCGAAAAATCGATCATCATTTTATAGAACTGTTCTCTAGAGTTTCGAGACTTCTCCGATATAGACTGTATTATAGCTGAACTTTTAGATTTTCTAGAACTATTCTACGTTTTTCGCATCCTGCCTTCTAATAGAGATTACGTCACCTCATTCTTTACATTTTGTAGAACTTTGTAACACATTTTGTAAAACAATTCAATGCAATGTAAAACCAAGAAGATTTTAACTTTTATTAAACTACCCGTCGTATCCTCTACTATAGGACTAGTTCTATAAAATGTAATGAACTTTTTTCCCGTGCATTATTGTTGTATGTGGCTAATTAGGGAACTAGGACTCTTCTTTACCACAGCAAAACAAATATGCATTTGACTAATAAGAAATGGAAAAAGTTCGTAGAAATGCAAACCATACGATGGAAGGAAACAAAATTAATCAAGTACCTCTAAAAACCCTGAAGTCTAATAAAAATAGAACCATCAGGTTTCCCATACAAAATACAATATATCTTTATAACACACTGTTATAATATGTTTGAATGTCTCAATTTAAACGTAAAATTATCTATTTTTCATCAAATTTGCTTCTAAAAGTTAACTTATTTGCTCAAATTTGCTAAAAAAATAACTAATGCAGTCTTAAAATGTCATGAAATTTGTAATATCTTCTTATAATTTAATATAAATGATTTTTTCAAATATACATAAAAGTGTTATAAAGCTTAACATTTTTGTATATTTTAATTTTCATACATTTTTTTCAAACCAGAGAACAAATCAAAATTACATTTAGGACAAAACTCTAAAGTTGGTCTTTAAAATGAGCCTGAGAACATTACAAAATGTGCATTGCTTCCAAAGTTATTCAACATTGAATAAAACAGTGGATTGTACACCTTTTATAGAATTGTAATACATTCATGGAATGTTTAATTATCGAATCATATATATATATAGCGTGCGGAAAGTGGGCCTTTTTCGAATCGTAAGAAAAAATGATATTCTTTTAACGACTGCATTTGTGCACTCCAAGCAAGATGCCAAGATCTCTCTTTTTTAACCGTTGCGCCTACGCTTGCCGATCCAAAATTACTTTCCAACACTGCCCAAACTCCGTATAGCAACATAAACTCGCTACTTGCTATATGCTTCAAAAACTTGAATAAAAATACTAACTCTCCCACTTATCATACTTTCTGTCGAACTGTAACACAATTATACAGGTAAGCTAACAAAGTCAACACAACTTCACTACTGGCCTTATGTCTCCAAAACTTTCTCACTCGCACTCCTCTTACTTTTCGCACATGGGTAAGTGGGCGCCAAGGGACAAGGAAACAAGTTTTCTTTTACTGTTTCTCAAATCAAACATTCCCTGCAGTTGTTACAAAAAATATCGTGTCCGAAAAATTCGGAAATTATAGTTCTGACTCGTATGAATTGCAGCACTCGTCAAGAACGGCCTACTTTCTGCACTTGTCACAATGTATATGGGCATCCAAATGAAAAGGGCCCTTATGACCGGTATGGAGTTACGTATAGAGTCATATAGCCGGATAAACTCCCGGAATTTTAAGCCCAAGACGAACCCTCTAGGTTGAAAAATGAGTCCCCGGGGCCTTTTTTGAAGGTTGAACTTCGAAAAACCGCTTTTCGAGAAAAACGTATCTAATGTTGATGAGTGCTATAAGCGTACGTGTTATACTTTTTCTTCGAACATGAAACATACTCACTTCCGGGTACTTTCGAGATATGAATATACTGCCAATAGATTCAGTATAAATTATTTTATCATCTCCCCGCTCAAATTCTAAAATAATGATTTTGATCCTGACTTAGAAAAACGGGAATACAGTGAACTTCCGCCTATTCTAAAGATCGCCTATTCGAAATTTCACATATTCTACATCCCTTATACAAGCTTATTCGAAATTGCGCACTTTCGTCATCTCCCACCACGGTCCCTGTACGGACTGTATTGCCACGCCTGCATCAGTGGCTGACCAATTAAAAAAAAGAGGCTCGAAGAGCGGGAATCCTTAAATTGAGTATTTTAGCATGACGTCAAGGGAATGCAAACAAATTTTTCGAGAAAATATGCTAAACGTAAAAGTAAGTCAGATCGATTTGATCAGAACCGGGTACTCTAACCTCAAATTTCAGATAGTTGACCGTATTTAGCGAAACACTTGAAACACATGAGAAATATCACTATTTAGACCTTTATCACTTACCTTTACGTTTAGAATAGTTTCTCCAAAAAGGCGTATGCAGTTGCAGTACCATGTCCTACCCTTCCTGACGGCTGATATTGCCACCTATCCTAGCATTATACACTTGAAAACTATTAATATTCAGACCTTTATAACTTACTTACTTTACCGTTTAGAATACTTTCTCCAAAAAGTTGTCTGCACTCCTATGCCACTCCTATGCTAACCTTCCTGACATTTCCACATATCCTAGCATGGCCATGACTTTTTAAACTGCGCAATAAGCCGGGACCGTTTAAACCGGTTCCACCTGGAATGCAACATATCGAGCAATATACTCGACTGAGTACTCGCGCACTGCCAGCCATTCCGAGGCGCTAGTAGCAACCGTCTCTCGCCCCTTGAGCTGAGAAACTGCGTGGGCCAGCCGTTCTAGGAATGTTGGGTGTATTTGACTGTATTATTATTGATAGTATTTATTGATTTCAAATCGATCCGCGCTTTTCGGCACATGCGCAGTTGAAAAAGTTGCTTAGAGCAAGCGCAACGATACAAGGCCGGGGCAGCCAATGAACGTCGCTTGATAAAAATAAACTGACGACCCGCGGTAGAGGTGGGGGCCCCTCCAGCTTGAGAATTAGGTATTTTCACTTCAAACACCAGCTAAGTTCACTTCGTTGAGTGCTGAGGGGAAAACAATGAACCTAATGCATGGGATTCGGTCCAGTTTTCCCCTATTTTGCTAATATCTTCGTAAAAACTAATTTTTTCTGTACAAGTGTATTGGAAAAATAGTTTCTATTTTTTAGGAACTATTTAATGACATAATAAAATGATAATAATTATTATTCATTACGAAAATATTACAAAAATAAAGCTTGTCCCATGCATTTGGTCCCTTATTTCCCCCTCAGCAATCAACGACGTGAAGTTAGCTGGTGGTTGAAGTGAAAATACCTAATATTTGATCGTGTACGTTTCAAGGCCTTTGGAATAGGAGAAATTTGACTGTATCTCCTAAACTAGGACCGGCCATAAGGGCCCTTTTCATGCGGATGCACACATATAATATTCTTAAAAATTATTAAGGGTATTTAGACATACTTTTTTCTAGCGAAAGTCTCTTCAAGGGCTACAAATAATTCGGAAGATATAGTCTTCACCTTACAGATGACGGTCTAGTGTTAGACAAAATCCAAATTCGGACTAGTCGACAAGAAACTTACTTATATTCTTGTCAGCGAACCAAGCTGACAAAACGTTACAAAACAAAATTGTGAGTTTTATTGAAATTTACCCCCTATGACCGACAAAAGAAACACCTATTATATAGATTTCTAAAACTAGTTTTTAATTTTTCTTAACTATCTTAACTATTCCAATCGCTCTGGAAAAAATATATATACGTCTCATCTACTTTGAACAATCATAACTTCCATAAAAATAAACATATCAGCATCGTGAAGGTCCTATTTTAAGGAGCATGAGGTTTGTACCTTTTTTACATTATAATCTCAGGTATATGTTTTAAAATTATATAAAAAATATGTGAAAAAGAGGTCCGGATGAATAACTACCCCCAACAGTATTAATATGTCAAACACCACCCTTAACAGTGGTAATGCGCCTAAAACTCGGCTTTCATTGATGTTCACTTCATATATATTTTTAAAGGACCGTTTAAAATAGGTCTGAGAGAAAAACTACCCCTAATAGTAACAATATGACAAAAGCCACCCCAAGCAGTGGTAATGATTTATAAGGGTTGTAATGATATGCAAGTTTCTTACAGCATAACTGCCTGCATCGAATTACTTATTCTTAAATTTCGAGCAGGAGGAAATAAAAGGAAATCAGGTTATAATGTTTTTATGCATTAGGGGTGCATTTTTCCCAATGTACGGGGTAGTCTTTAAGGGATTTAATGTTCCGTACATTTATTACAATATATTTATGTGTTTTTAAATACTTATGCTTCAATTCAAATTAGAAAAAAATAAATATTGTAATGGTTCGTAAGTTTCTTTTAACACACCTGCATATTCTAAAATACTTATGCTTCAATTTAGATTAGGATAAAATGACAATAAAAGAGATTATAATGTTTTTATGCATTGATGGTGCCTTTTTCTCAATGCAGGGGTCGAGTTTGAGAGTTGTAATGGTCTTTAAATTTCTTACAATATATTTATGTGGTTTGAAATAATTATGCTTTAATTTAGATTAGGATAAAATAACAGGAAATTAGATTATGATGTTTTTATTCATCAGAGGTGCCTTTTTCTCAACGCAGGGGTAGTTTCCAAGAGTTGTAATGGTTCGTGAGTTTCTTTTAACACACCTGCATATTCCGAAATACTTATTCTTCAATTTAGAGCAGGATAAAAAGCGTAAAAGATTATAACATTTTATGTATTGGGGGTGCTTTTTTTAATTCAGGGATAGTTCATAAGGGTTGAAATGATCCATAAGTTTCTTACAATTCTGCTACGTCTTTCGAGATACCTATTCGTTATTTCTGAGATGGATAATATAATAGGAAATGAGATAATAATTTTGTTAAAAAATTAGAGTGGTTTTTTATATGGGGGTTGCTTATCAGAGTAGGAAAATTATAAAAATGTTTTTTTTTACACAATAAGACCTATGATTTTAGATCCACCATGTACCAACTATGCCAAGCCACTACGAAAAACTCAGCCGTTAAAGGGTTAAAAAAGATTTTAATAATTTTTTTTGGTCCTTTGCAGTGGATAAAATTCATCGCTCATTTCTTTCTAAAACTGTCTCACTTGTCCCTGCAACACAGGGAAAAGGAACCTATTGTCAGAGAAATAGTCAACCTCAAACTTTGTTATCTACTTTCTTATAAACGCAAACTCTAAGAACTTTTAAACTTGACCAAAAAATTAAAAATAAAATGAAAAATTTACTTCATTATTAGATAACATAATGCAATAAAGTTTAATTACGGTCACGAAAAAAACAAGAATACCACATAAAATACATAATATAATTAAATAAAGAATATTAACCATTAGTAACTACATCTCTACTCAGCATACGTAGTAACCACACTAGTGCGATTTGGGATTTTAAATCTTTGAAATTCAATATCTCGGAAGTAACTAATTCAAATTTAATGTATAAGAGATACTCTTTGGGGTAGAAATAGAAATGTCGTAGTGGGGAGAGACTCTTGGTCTACGTAGGTAGAAAGTTACAGAAATAAGAAATTTCACGAGGTGCGAATTTGCACTAGAGTGGTGATTGAAGTTTAATTATACGGAGTTGAAATTTTTAAAAAGTATAACAAAACTTAAGTTCTCGTTTTCTTTATTAAAAGAAGGCATAGATTATTAATGCTCTATTTCACAGGCTCATAAAATTCCTCAAAAAATAAGAACGTGCCCTTGCAATTCCTGATCGACAATTGGTTCACGGTTCATAAACAAAAAGGTCGATGTCACCATATCTCAAGTCAAGTCCTTGGGAAATTGAGTTTTGACAAAGATTTTCCCCGCTTATGCGATGTTTTATTTAAATAAATACTAAATGCACTTTTTTCAAATAACTTACTTATTTGAAAAAAGGTTCTATTCTTTTAAATCATTGTAGTAAGATTAATACAAAGAACAAATAAAAAAGTAACTGAATTTGTGGTTATAAAATTCGATCTAGCCAAAGTAAGATATTATGAAAATGACGACTTTCCGTCAATTTCATGAGGGACTCTTACAGATATTAAATTCGAAATGAAGGTACTTTCTCAAAATACAAAGTTGTTTTTTCTACAACTGGTGCACTCTCGGTAACGGGCTCTTTGTATACATTTTAGATACAGCATTCGTTAAATACTGCGTAAAATTCTAAAAAATTAAGTAGACTTTAAATAGTTTTGAACACTTCTTATCTGAGAAAAAAATATTTAAAAACAAAGTATCAGAAGCCTTTTTCAAACAACTCTGTGACCTTGAAACATCACATCCTGCTAAACGCTGAACCCGCTGGACCAATCAGAATAATAGTATGCAGTGGCTGACAGCTGGCGAACAAAATTGTAAAGTATTCAAGGGCCTTTAAGGCCTTTTTGGCAAAGTGTAGTCCTATTAGATAGTAGTTTATGACAAAATTTATTCATTTGGACAAATTTTTAACGAAGGGAAGGGGGTGATATTCGGAAAATATATGGTAACGTAGATATTGAATTGCTACACTTCATCGTGATAATTCAATTTCCGTTCTGTAACACTGCCCTACACGTTTTGGTCTCCGGAATATTTCTGGACAATTTTGATGAATTTTTGGACGCTGATTCTGAATCTGATAACAAAAATGCTCCATCGTTTTAAGATTTTGAGAAAAACAGGATTAAAGGGTCGAAAAAACAACTCGTTTTTGGTCATATTTGAGTATCTGAGTATCTACTTGGGTTGAAATTACATCTTAAAGATATGACTACAACGGCAGGTTATAACAAGTAGGAGGCATGAACGTAGAGTTGTTGGGAACTGTTTTTTCCGTAGCGCACTATAGCCTGTGCCATTAAGCACGAGCCTAAATACATGAGTTATGGCGCACGACTGAAAAAACAGTTTCGAACGGCTCTACATTTGAGTCTTCTACTTGTCCTTATCTCAGGGATCACAGCGCAAAAAGGGGGAAGTAAGGTAATTTTCTCACGAAAAAGGGGAAAATATGGGAAACATTAAACATTTATTGTTACATGTCAAAAAGGACAAACAACTTTTTATAAGAAATGCTATATAATTAAATAATTTTCAATGATTTTTCAATGATTTCTGCCATTAAAGAATTTACTTTTTAAAATTTTATATACTTAGGTCGTTGGAAATACTTTCACAGTGTTATAAAAAAGTCAGAAAAAAAATAAAATTAGTTAAATACACAATTTTAATATGTTTAACATCGTTCTCATAAATAATTCTTTCCAAGATTTGTCATTTCTTCCTTACTTTAATTAATACTTTCAATGCAAAGTTAAAACCTAATCTTCTTGGTTGAAAATTTATTTTTTGGTTAAAAATTGATGTATTTCTTGATGAAATTTATTTTTTAGATTGAAAAATAATTTTTCAACCTAAAATATAACTATGTATTTGATGAAAAATGAACTTCTTTTGTTGAAACTTCATATTTTTAGGTTGAAAATTGAATTGTTTTGTATAGAAAATTTGTCTTTTTGTCTTGAAAATTTAATAGTGAAAAATTCAACCATTTTGTATATTATTCGTTTTTTTTCATATTCAAATTTCGTTTATTTCAATGACAATGTAAGTGTTTCATTTTTGGTTAAAAATTTATCTTTTTTTAAATCAACTATTTGATTGAAAATGTATGTAATTTGTTAAAAAAAATTTTTTTCATATAGAATTAACCTTCTTAGTTGAAAATTCAACTATTGAGTTAGAAACTTATGTATTTTGTCGAAAATTCATCTTTTTTGGTAAAAAAAATCTTTTCGGTTGAGAATGCAACTATTTTATTAAAAATGTATGTATTTTGTTGAAATTCGTCTTTTTTAGTTGAAAATTAATCTTTTTGGTTGAAAATTTATTTTTTGGATGAAAATTGATGTATTGTTTGTTTAAATTTCTATTTTGAGTTAAGAAATAATTATTCAACCTAAAATATAACTATGTATTTGATTAAAAATGAACTTTTTTGTTGAAACTTTATATTTTTACATTGAAAATTCAACTATTTTGCATAGTAAGTTCATCTTTTTGTCTTGGAAATTCTTTTTTTATTCGATGGAAATCAACTTTTTAAACATCAAATCAAGCCATTTCATTTTTGTCAAAAATAGATCATTTTTAGTCAAAAATTCAATTCTTTTAATTTTTTTTTGCAAATTCTTTTTTATATTTGAAAATTAATTTTTTCACAGAAAATTTAACTCTCCCATTTTTTGTTAAATATGTATCGTTTTTATTTATTTATTTATTTATTTGAGTAGTTGGAGATTCATCTGTTAGGTGGGAAATTCTACTATTTTGTTAAAAATTATTTTTTTTTCGGTTTAAACTAAATTTTTGAACTACAAATGAAGCTATTCTATTTTTTGTTAAAAATCGATAATTTCGAGTTAAAAACTCAATTTTTAAAATTATTCTTTTGTTTAAAATCCTTTTTTATGTTTGGAAAATAATTTATTTACAGAAAATTTAACTATTCTATTTTTAGTGGAAAATGTATGGTTTTTATTTAAAAATTCCACTATTTATTTAGAAAGTCCTCTTTTTGAGCATAAAATTGATTTTCTTAATTCAAAATTTACCTACTTTATTGAAATATAAACTACTACAAAAAAATTCGTTTTATCAGTTGAAGATTTATCTGCTTGATTGAAAATTCGTTTTTTTGTTGAAAATTAGTTTTTTTTTGTTGTTGAAAATTCGTTCTTTTTTAGTGGAAAATTGATTATTTTTAGTTAAAAATTCAATCACTTGGTTAAAAATGAACTTTTTTGTTAAGAATTCGTTTGCTTTTTGTTTTAAAATTATTATTTTTAACATAAAATTTAACTATTCCATTCTTTGTTGAAAATTGATCGTTTTTATTTAAAGATTCTACTATTTGTTTAAAAGTTCAGTATTTTCTTAAAAATTTAACTCTTGTTGTAAAAAAGTTAAAAATAATTATTTAACTAATCATTGCTCCTAAAAAAATTTTGACACTAAAATATAATTATTTTCAAGCGACACAGTTTTGAAAGATTTAAAAATGAAATAAAAACATTTTCAATAAAAAGAAAATCAATGTGAAACGTAAAAAATTTATATATTTCCAAAATGTTCATTTCAAATAATTTATTTCATTTTATTGAGCAATTTCGATTAGTTAAAATCGATCGTGAAAAATTTCGTTTATCATTTTTCTTTGAATTTTTGTGTGCAGAAAATTGCATTTTGAAATTGTTTAAAAAATTTATAATTTTCATCTTATGAAGGCAAATAACATATCGCAATTATTGTAATTTTTATCTTATTATTGCAAGTGACATATCGTCGTAATCGTAATTTTGAATATGATATTTTTCTAATTGACTAATACTGGGATACTGCCCAGAAATAAAATTTGAAAACCCATGGGTACACGGGGATTCGAACCCCCGACAGACGCGCTTGGAATTGAGACAGCGCCTCAATCCATTCGACCATTCCGTCGCCCCAAAATTATAATATCTTTCCTTTCTTTTCATCAATAAAAAAAAAAATAAAAAAACTATATTTTACCATAAAACTGAATATTTAATGCAAAGTGACGAATTTTTAACAAAATAGTTGAATTTCCAACAAAATAAATACATTTTTAACACAGTGGTTGAATTTTCAACAATATCACTAAATTTTAAGTCAGAAAAGATGAATTTTCAATTCTAATGAACGAATTTTCATCAAACTTAATTTTTGATAAAAAAAAATAATTTAACAAAATAGTCGAAGTTTCAACATAATAATTTGAATGTCAGCCAACAAAATATAAATATTTAACCAAATAGTTCAATTTCTAACCGAAAAGGTGAATTCTCTACCAAATAGTTAAGTTTCTTGATAAATAATTACATTTTTTAACTAAATTATTTCATTTTTTACAAAAATATGAATTTAAAGCAAGAAAATTAGTTTTCAACCTCATAGTTTAATCTTCTACTAGTTGAATTTTCAATCCGAAAATATTAATTTTCAAGAAAGAAGCTAATTTTCTCAACTTTATTTATTTAAGCCAAAAGGACGAATATTCAAGAAAATATAAGATTTTTTAATAAAATTCATAAATTTACAACTAGAAAATGTCGATTTGCGATTAAAAATATCAATTTACAACCAGAAATGGAATCTTTACATTTTCAGTTTAAAAAAGTAATTTTCAATCAAAAAAGGAATAATAATTTTGAACCAAATATTTATTTTTTCAACCATAGGTATTATTCTTCAACCAAGAAGAATAATCTCCTACTAAAAAAGGCGGGATATAAAAAAAATCAAAAGTTTCCAAACGAATAGATCAATTTATAACTAGAAAAGATCAATTTTCAATTAAAAATATAAATTTTCAAACCTAAAATAAAATATTTACATTTTTAGTTTAAATATTAATACTGAATCAAAGAAAAAAAAAATCAGAAGAAATAATTTTTTTTTTAACCAGAGACTGAAATTATAAATGAAAAAAAATGAATTTTCATCAAAAGAACTCAAAATTCAACCAAATAGTTGAATTTTCAACTGCAAGAATGATTTTTCACCAAATAGAATAATTTTCTACTGAAAAAGGCGAATTATCAACCAAATTTATAAATTTTCAGACAAATGATTAAATCTTAAACTAAAAAAGGAAATTGGAAAAAAATGAATTTTTTATTCAAAAAATTGTCAATTAACAATGAAACGAACTTACCACACAATGGTTACATTTTTAACCAAAGAGATGAATCTTCAGCAACAAAAATTAATTTTTAAAAAAGTTGGATACTTAAAAACTATATACTCAAACCTGGATATTTACTAACTACTAAAGGTGGGAAATTCTACTACTCTGTCGAAAATTATTTTTTTTTTGTTTAAAATCAATTTTTTGAACTGCAAATAAAGCTATTTCATTTTTTGTTAAAAATGTATTATTGTTAGTTGAAAAATCAATTTTTAACATTTTTATAATCCTTTTTTTCGTTTGAAAATTGATTTTTTACAGAAAATTTAACTATTCCATTTTTTGTTGAAAATGTATCGTTTTTATTTAAAAATACCGCTATTTGTTTGAAACTTCGTCTTTTTGAGTAGAAAATTAATCTTCTTCATTAAAAATGCAGAAACTTGGTTAAAAAATAAACTTTCTCAATAAAAATTAATTTTATGAGTTGAAGATTCATCTGTTAGGTGAGAAATTCTACTATTTTGTTGAAAATTCTTTTTTTTCGGTCGAAAATCAATTTTTTCAACTACAAATGAAGGCATTCCATTTTTTGTGAAAAATTGATGATTTTTATTTCACAACCCAATTCTTTTTTTTATTTTTTTATTTTTTTAAGAATTCTTTTTTATATTTGAAAATTAATTTTTTCACAGAAAATTTCACCATTGCATTTTTGGTTTAAAATGTATCGTTTTTATTTGAAAATTCCACTTTTTGTTTGAAAATTCGTCTTTTTGAGTAGAAAAATAAACTTCTTCATTAAAAATGCAATATTTTGATTAAAAAATAAACTTTCTCAATAAAAATTAATTTTATGAGTTGAAGATTCATCTGTTAGGTGAGAAATTCTACTATTGCTTTGTCATAGGCCCTTCAGTTCTATTCGAAAGGAATAGAAACCGAAACCGAAGATATATATATATATATACATTATATATAATGTATCTAATAATGTGTAAATACACTTATATAATTGTATTATATGAATATATTCAGGTATCTATGGGCTTCAGGAGTAGGAATATGTGAAAATTACAGTTTTTAATTTTCTACATAGGATCCCCTAAATTTAAAACTCTGAAAAAATTACAATAATAGCTCTTTGAGTGTCTCTCCTATAGTAAAAAACTGAGATAGTACTTAAGAAAAAAATACAAAAAAGAATTTTGAAATTTTTTTGAGTATGAATTTCCCGCCAAACTTCTTTTCGAAAAAATCAGGCACGTTGAGGATGACGGAAAGAAGTACTGTAAATATTTTCAGATTTTTTCTAACGATAGAAACAGAGACAAAAAATAAAGACTAAAATGGACGTTACCCCATCTAACTCATCCAATATGACGGCTAACGGTTGGAAATTTTTGAAAATTTTTTTTTGATTGTATGCTTTCAAATGGTTGACTCAACATTGGATTCCTTTTAGGGGCATTTTTTGCATGCTTACCCGGCTACACCCTTTGCACCTTACAATTTTTTAAATCCATCTTCTCATAATATGTCTCAACTAAAAAAATAATGAATATATTTCTGAAATGACCCTCGCTTTTTCAGCAAAAAAACATAGCCGAGATTTTGTCACGAGCGTTCAAGCAGTTCTATAGCGCAATTGGCTAAGGCATCGGCTAGGTACATACGGGTTAGGTAGTTTAGGTAGGGTTCGAATCCCGAGCAAGTGAGATTTTTCAACGGGTTTAAGCGTGCGTTTATATTGTGTAGGGGACCGCGCGTGAAATTCGATTATTTAAAATATAAATTAAGTCCAAGCAATAATACAAAAAACATTTTTCGTCACATATCGTTGCAACACTGTTACGGAATTGTTACAATGAATGCAAAAACGTTGTAACACCGTCATGGAATTGTTACGGATCGATGACAGAACAAATTTACATCGTAACACTGTTACATATGTGTTACGGAACTATTACGGAACAATGTTACTCTGTTAATCTGTTCCTAAATTGTTCTAAAAATATTTGTTGACATATAACGCTGTTCCAGAACTATTACAGAACAATCACAGAACAAATTTAAATCGTAACACTGTTACATATGTGTTATAGCACTATTATAGAACATGGTTAGTCTGTAAGTCTGTTCTTAAATTGCTCTAGAAATATTTTTGTTACGTATAACGCTGTTCTACAATTTTTATAGATCTCTGACAGAACATGGTTCTGTAACAGCGTGACAGAACTGCTACGTCCATATGGGGACGACGTTACTTAGACCATGGTCTAAGTATGTTCTAATCCTGTTAAAGACATGTTCTTTTGTGTTCTAGAGCTGTTACATCACAGTTATATAACAGTGTCCGCTGGGTTGTCGGCGCACTTCTGCGTCATTTTTCTGCACTTACTCAATCTCGAAGTTGTGCATACATATTGTACTTTTACCGGAACCTTGTGAAGCATCCCTCCGTCATTCAACCAAAATGCAGCTACCTAATGCAGCCTCAAAAAGCTTTTCAAATATGCTTTTTCCCCTTCAAAACTAAGTACCCTGAAACTTCTGTAGAGATTTTAGCGACCTTACATGTTTCGAAAAGTAGCTCTACGCCGCTATATTAGCCTCAAGTTGGCGCCAAGTAACAAAGAGAACCGACGAAGCTCCTTTAAATTATTTCTCTAATCAGATGTTCTCTACATTTGTTAAAAAATATCGCGTATAATAGATGTGAAAAACGCTGTTGTGATTCGTGTGAAGTGCAGAAGTGCCTACATTGCGAACTTGCTACACAATATACCATCTTGCAAGAGCTACGTTGAAAGTGGAAAATTCTATGCCTTTTAATGATGCGCAAAGTTTTTCATTCTAGCCAAATATATGGGATTATTACTGGTGCATGCGGGGTTTGAATATAGTCATTTTTGAAACTGTGAGTACATTAGACATTATTTGCGATACAAGTGCGCCAAATAGGTGATTACTTACGAGTGTAAATGGCTCAATATGTGCCAGCGGCTCGAAGCACTAGTAAGAGGTAGAGTCGGAGTAAACTAGACGAGTGCGAACTGCTGAAGGCGAATGCTAAAATCACATGTGCCAGCAATTACCTGTGCGCACGTATACCAAGCTCATGGACGGATTGGATTTGACATTTTTGCTCTATAGAGAACTCTGATTCAATTATCTCAAGATTACTTTGAATATTTATTCAAGGCAGATAAAAAATTATCTCACAGGAATGCTGTCGAGTATACAGGTTTGGGTCGGAAATTCTGTGAAAAATTGTAAAAAGAGGTTAAATAACTTCTAGCGTAAATATTTTCAAAATTATTCTCGCATTTGAATAAGAAAAACTTTCATGGACGGTTGGAAAAAGTGGTGTATGATACACGTGCGAACTGGTCCTACTTGTGAGATTGTATCTTTTGACTTTGGCCGTAGCACTCGTTTTCAGTTCATTCTGCAAAAGTCACCCTCGTATGCAATTACATATCAGGGTGGCACAAAAATATACATTTCAGAATTTTCGAACGGCTCATTCGCCAAATCGTTCTTCCGTCGAAACAAATAATAGTATATTGTGTATCGAGGGCGTAAAGAAGGCAATTTTGAGGAGTGGAAATTTGTTGCCCGAGCGAAGCGAGGGCGGCAGTCACACGAAGCAAAATAGCTTTACGCCCTTGATACACACCATACTTTTTGTTCCCCTCTTTGAAAGCAAGCATGTGGAGCAGATGGTATATGTTTGGTGTACTTGACAACTTTAGATTATAGGTGAAAGGAAAAAATAGCGCACGTTGCAGAAGGGAGATTGTCGGGTCTAGCAATACAATGTTTTCAAAGATAAAGATCAATTCTTCCATATTCACACTTGCGGGGTGCAGTGTATGTGTAGCGAGCGTAAAGTTTCATGTTGGCCCGGCGGCGGAGTGCGCATGTGCGATCGTCACTGGGCTGGAAGCTGCCACATTACGCCTGCTTCACGTGCATGCAATGGCGCGTTTTCATGGGGGGTCGGGCCCTGCTACAAGCCCAACCCTGTAGCTCAGCACACTTCCCAAATTTCGTTCGTACTTCCTGGGGAGCCAAACAATTTTTTCACAATACTCAAACCCTAGGGGGACACTTGACTACACGGAGTACTAAAAATCATTTTTTTTTCAAAATAAAAAATATGTATTCACCGCCCTACAGTAGATAATGATCCTACAGTAGATAATCCATAATTATATGCCCAAATATAAGTAAAATAAAATACTCTAATTTTAATACATTAACACGTATCATGCCTTAATTATTAATCACATTAAATTAATTATTTTAGATACATTAGTATTTTAATTTAATAATTATCAACTGTAGGATCATTATCTACTGTAGAGTGGGTCTTCACTACGCCTTTCTATTATAAGTAACTATTTGGAGAATTCGGACAAGAAACTCAATCAATGTTGTCAGAGATCTTCAGAGATTTTTTCTTTAGCATTAAATCTGAACATTTCTGACATATTTTTATTGGAGAAAAAATTTATTTTCTAAAAAAACACAATGACGGTATTACTATACTTATAATAATATGTACCTGGAAATATATTTCTTCTGTTTACACTAGTTGGCCTTTTTGGCAAATGAGGACGATAAGGGCGTCTTCTGTTTTCTTGTCTCTCAGATCTCAATTCCTGTGGCTGCAATAAATTCCGTTGTTTATTTATCAGCATATGAATAAAATATCATGATCATATATCTTTTTAATGCTCTTTTTTTGTACAAATTATTTTTAAGGCCCTTAAAACGACTCGCGTTTTCACCAGATCCAAAATACGTCTACGAGAATGTATTGTTTAATGTAATATTCAAACCACATAATCTAATAGTAATTTTATTCCCAGGACCAAAGCGATTTTTTCGAAAAATCTTTCTGTTGTTTTTTTTGCAATTGTAAATTGGGCGTCTTTTTTGTCGATGAAAAAAAACTTTCTATTCATGTACCCGTAGCATGCTCTCTTGACCGGCAAAAAGAAATACCGCAGTCTCCGATCGCAAAGCAGTTCGCTATTTGAGGATTATATTTGAATCACTTTGTATGTAATCTTGTTTAAACTCAATCGTAAAAAGGGGGCAGAATGTTATTTCGTAACAATTTTTATTAGTATTATATATTTATGATGTTTTATTTTCACTTGGCCATTCTCAAAATATCACACATATGGATTTTCTATTTCGTCGAAATCTGTGAGAACTGTAAACAGAAAATTTGTCAACTGCAATCTTGAAACTCAAATCCCTTTATTACATATGTAGAAAGTTTATATTGCATTCCATCGTAAGATTCTTGTTTTGTCAAAACTCACGTTTTAAGTATAAAATTTTATTGTCTTGTTAGTACCAAACCATTTAAATTCTATAATCCTATGAAGTTTTACGAAGCCATTAGGGCCCAAAACCTTGGCAAGAGAATACCTTCCAAGATTCTCTTTCAGAGTAGTAAACCTCCGTTCACTCTTGTACTGGGAGAAACCACAAAATGTGACGTCAGGCAAAGGAGTGTCCAACCACCTCCACCATTATATTTGTAACCAATCAGCGTACTTCAAAGTCCTTTTCCATTTTTTCCTGTTTGTCACCCTTAGAGTTCGCTCGTCAGTTCAGCGACTTTGCAAATTCAGACATCTTGTAACCATCGAGAAGAGAATACCTGATTGCGCGGACCTCAGGCTATGTTCTCTCCCATTCTCGAACATTTTTTTTTATTTCTTATGTATTTGATAATTGTTTTTTTTTGTTTAAATAATTTAATATTTAATGGAACATTTCCGATTTCTTAATACATTAAAACATAGCAAAGAAAATATAATAGGACAGGTATTGATCCCAATTAAAATAGGTCGTGCGGACAAATACTTATTATTCAGGCTCGTACCAGATATAAGATCGATAGGAATCCTAGGTACCGATATGATAAGAGGGATTAGGTTCGAAAATGGAACTGGTAAGGAATGATACCGAGAAAAATAAGAACATTTTTGCGAAGTCTTCTCCCGTTTTACCATACACTGCACCATAGCCCTCCTTGCAGGTGATGCACGAGACTCAGGCCTGCCAGCACCCCGGGTGGGGCAGAGTGTACAGGGGCATGGTGCCCTGCACATTAGACCCTACAATGCGAGCGACGCAACACTGGCAAGAGGCAGCGTGGGCGTCAAGAGATTAGATAAGCAAGCTAGTCAAAATATATGGAGATAAAGTAGAAAAACAAATTAGGATAGGAATAAAATAAAGAGCGAGAGCAGAAGGAACACGAATTTACGTGCGAAAAATAAGGATCGGAAATATGAAAAAGAATTTGAAGAAAAAAATTTAGAATTTGCGAGGTAATTTCTCATGAAATAGAAGAATTAAATGAAGCACAACAAGTGCAATTACAAACCTTGATGAGGAGAAAAATAATAGATCAGAAAACAGAAGTGAAACCAACACACTTAACTAGCCATAAAATATATGTCCAGGGTCACGAGCCAATTAAACAAAGATATTATCATGGGTCCCCCAAAATAAGAGAATTTACGTATGAGGAAGTAGATAGACTTTTGGAGGAAAAAATTATAGAACCATCTAATAGTGGCTGGTCGAAATCTATAGTAATGATAAAAAACCTCTAATGGAAAATATAGATTTTGTTTGGATTTTAGGAAAGTTAACAAAATAACTAAAAAAGATTTATATCCAATTCCTATAATGTCAGAAATATTGGATGCATTGAGATCAGAAAAATACATGTTGAAAATAGATCTTCGTTACCTCGATGAAATAATAATGGTATCAAACGATTTTGAAAAACATTTATAATATTTAGAAATCTTGTTATATAAAATCCAATATGCAGGTTTAACGATAGGATTGCATAAATGCGAGTTTGGATATGCCGAAATAAAATATTTGGGTTTAAAGTTAATGCAGAAGGTTTCCAAGTGGATGAAGATAAAATAAAACATGTTTTAAATTTTCCAAGACCAAAAACCATGAGGCAAATTTAAATATTGATAGGAATGGGATCTGGGTATAGAAAATTCATCCCAAAATTTGCAGGGATTATAGAACCTCTGCAAAAATTATTAAAGAAAGAAGTAAAGTGGGAATCGACTGGCAAACAGGAACAGGCAATTACGACTACTAAACACTTACTAACAACAGCACCAATTTTGTCCTGTCCTGATTTTGGAAGCCCATTTCAACTTGAAACCGATGCTAGTGATACAGGATTAACGCAAAATATAAATGGTGAAATTTTTGTAATAGCTTTTGCAAGTAGAGGTCTAAATGGCATTAAACGTAAACAATCTGCTTCAGAAACAGAATATTTTGCCGTAGTCTTGGCGATAAGAAAGTTTAGGCCATAATTAGAGAAATATTCATTTGAAGTCTCTACAGATCACATTGCCTTAAAATGGCATCATAATTTTAAAAAATCGAACTAGCTGACTAATACCATGGACTTCAGAATTATTAGAGTACGACTATGAAATTCTGTATAGGAAAGGTAGTTGAAGCCACGTCCCGGATGCATTATCACGGTCGAATGAAAATGAAAAAAGAGTTTCGAGTATTTTATACAGTGCAATAGAAAACGAAGAAAAAGGTTTTAAAGGAATTGAGGATAGTTGGCACACAATCAAAATGCTACATGTTAAAAGTAAGCCAAAAGAATATGGAAATTGGAAAATACGCGATATTCAATCGTATTTCTATAGACCAGACCCTTTAAAATCAAGTTTAGCTTTAGATAGCAGCCCGTTAACATAACAATGCCAAAAGAATTACGAGAACAAGTTTTAATTGAGTACCACGATAATAAACAATCAGGACACTTAGGTATGGAAGAAACTTATGCGAAAATTTACGAATATTATTTTTGGCTTGGTATGTACTCTGAGACATTGAAATATATAATAAAAATCCAATATTTGCTAGAGAATAATACCGAAAGTAAATAATGAGATGGGTTTAATGGGAAAAAGGATAATTGAAGAACCATGGACAGTTGTAGCACCAGATATTATGGGTCCATTACCCATATCAAATTCAAGAAATCAATTCATTCTAGTATTTGTTGATATGTTTAATAAATAGGTAGAAATAATTCTAATTGAAAATAAATTAGCATCGGTAATTGAAAAAGAATTTCATAAACGTATAATTTCAAAATAGGGAGCACTTAGAATTTTATTCACAGATAACGGCAAAGAATACATAAATAAATAAATAATAAATTCAACAACAACATTTGGAATGAAACATTCGAAAACTCCTAAATATCATGCACAAGCAAATTCAACTATATGATGCAACATATCAATCAAAACGGCAATAAAAGCATATTTAGAAAAAGATCACAAATTATGGTACGAAAGTTCAGATGATTAACAATTCGCTTTAAATATAAGTAGACATTTTTCAACAAGATTTACACCAGCTTTTTAAAATTCAAACAGATAAGTTCAATCAATTCAAGGGTTAAATAAATATTTAGATGACAAATGCGAAATCGAATTTCAAGAATCCGAAAATTTTCGGATAGGATGCGAAAATTAAAAATAATTATTATTGAAGAAGTAGTTGAGTATTTAGATACCGCAAATGAAACACAATCTAGATATTACAATCTTAGGCGTGGGCCGATAAGCTTCGAAATTGACGAACAAGTACTAAAAAACGATGAAACATTATCAAATAAAGGGGAAGGAAAAGAAAAAAAATTGAATAAAAATTTCCAAGGACAATTTTTCATTGAGGCAAAAATTTCACCAACAAGTTACGAAATAAAAAAAAAGCATGAAAATCATTAGGTAATTGGAACGTCAAAGATATTAAAAAATTCAATAATAAAAAATAGATTTGAATTAATTTTTTGAGTGGCATGGAGGTAAATAATTTGATCTTTACACCACTGACAACGACAAAAAATTACATAAGCACTGGCATTAGTGATGCCGTTCGACACGAGACTGTCTCGATATCGTATCGAAAAATCAAGGTTTTTTCTCGTATCGGTATCGGTTTCTGAGACTCCAGTCTCGGTTTTGTATCGTATCGTTCTTGTATCGGAGAACCGAAATATTGCTCGTATCGTCTCGGGATTCTGAGACTAGACAGCCAGATGGTGTCTCCCTACGAAAGAGCAGTAGAAGGGGAACGGCGACGAGGTTAAACTACCTGAGTACCAAGAACCTTTTCTGGTAATTTGAAATTCCAAAGGTTCAAATGAACGAAATATGTTTTCCCGATTCATTATAAATTTATTTTATAGTATCATTATTTTAAATATAATGAACAATTATATATTTGCACTGTTTTTAGATTAGAAAGCAATTTACAAAAATTTCGTTTATTTGAACGTTAAGAACATCAAGGATGTTCCCTTTCAGATTTTTAAGCTTTAAAACTTCCAGAATTCCTACATGTGTTTTAAACAAAATCCAATTTTTCAAAAAAATGTTGAAAAACTTATAAAATTACAAAAAAGGAATATGTTACACTAACCCAAAATTGGAGCAGTCTCGACTGCAGATTACGATAAAAATTTAATGTTTCAGTTAAAAAAAAAAAAGAAAAAATGGTCCCGAGATATGAACCTTGTGCATACGGATAAATGGAGTTTGATTTCAAAAACTTAGCTGATTTCGAGAAAAACGACCGAGAATTTGGAGATTAAAATGTCATGAGTTTTCGAAATCAGCTGTAACTAGCGATTAAAAGTTGAATTTTCAATTTTTTGCAGAAATAAAAACTTATTCCCGAGATATGGGTATATTTATGTTTCTGCTAAAATCCTAAAAAACAAGAAAATATATATTACTTCTTTTGTGTTTAGATGATAATAATTTCAAAAAATATCAGTAAACTAAAATTTTATTAAAAATTGTGAATGATAATGATATGATATTTCAAAACAATACTTTTACCACAATAGGTAATTGATGGTTTAAGAATTTTTGATGCAATAAACCCGTTTTTGATGAAAATGGTGGTTATGTAGTTTTGTGCAACTACTTTTAGGTTATGCTTTTATAAATGAGTGAATTATGAATGAGTTTCGATAGAAAACTTTTATTTATTTTTTTCGTGAAATGTCAATTTATTATTTTTAATTTGATAATCACAATTTTCTGATTAATTTGTCTACATTTTCTTCAATAATTTCGTGAAATTAATATAAGTAAATTAAAAAACCTGAAAGAAAGTAAATTGTATAATATTACCACTAAAACATATCTTCTGATAATAACCTGTTATACATATTAAAATAAAATAGTACAGTATAGTATTGGGAAAAACGTCTTCATTAAATAAAGGACTTATCGCTTTGAGAAAAGGGATAGTTTGTCAATTTGAGCAGAAAATAATTCTTCATGCAGAGTACACAATTCGAATAACCATTTATTTGTTAAAAGTTTTTGAACACTTACATCCTAGCTAAAAAGAGATTCTGAAATATGAGAACCAGGATGATAAGTAAATTATCATTTTAATTATAAATATAATTTTCCTACGATTTTGCAGTAAATTTAAAAACATATCTAAAGATTTCAGATATGTCGAAAATGAATCCAGGATATTGTCAAGAACATTTTTTTATTTTATAAGATGTTACAAAATCTGACGAATAGTTGGAGTCACTTTGACTTTTCAAACTTCAGGACTTTTAGAAGTTTGAAAGAAATTTAAAAATATTTTATAGATTTTCGGAAATTGTTTATATTAAAAATATTGGCAATCTCTTCAAAAAATCTAAAATCCCTACATGTCCTTTAAACTAATTTGAATTTTTCTAAAAAAATATTCTAAAAATAATCTAAAAAATTAAAAACATTACCATAAAAGCTTCCAGGTTCTTTTTGTCACAAATTTGTAAATGTTAGTAAATATTTTTAAATCTTTTTGAATATTCTTTTCAAATCAATTTTTCAACAGGAAAAAAAGAATCGTCCTAAATGTTGATAGGAAACTTAAAAATATATTTCATTGTTTCGAAGTCTTTCAAAGAACGTGAAAAGCTTCTGAATTTTTTGTTCATTCTCTTCAGGAATGTACCTTTTATTTTAAATTCCTAGAAGTGTTTTAAACTAATTCGAATTTTTCTAAAAGGTGGGAAATGCTTTGAAAATTACAAAAATTGCCTTTATATTTTCCATATTTTTCTGACATTTTTACAAATTGTTTTCATCTTTTTGAATTTTCTTTGACAATAAATTAGTCTAAGGAAGAAATCAGTTTAAGTTTTTCCACATTTTTCGAAATGTTCAAAAATTTACATTTATTTTTTGAAAAATTTGATTTTCTTCCAATTATAAATAATACTTAAATTTGTTCAAAACGTTGAATGATTCTAAATATCTTTTGAAATATTTCGAATTTCTCCTGAAATGAAAAACAAAATCTGCAAAATTAAAAATATTACCTTAGAATCATCCAGATTCTTTTTATGACAAGTTTGCAAATCTTTTGAAATGTTTAAAAAATTGATTTCAAATTAATTTTTATAAATAGAAAGAAATATTTCAAATTTTTCGAGTAAACTGAAGAAGAATTTTCATTTCATTCAAATCTTTTTAAGTTTGCAATTATTCTTGAATAATTTGAAAACTTCTAATCAGAAGAGCGGCACCGAATGGGGCGCACATAAAGGAAAATGCACGATTAAAATTCAAATATAAAGGAAAAGATTTTAATAAAATATATTTTGTTTAGGCCAATATCTTACCAATGCTCTATGCATGAAGATAATTTAATTGAAGTTTATTAAAACAGTTAATTAATGTGCTTTCCAAAAAGTGCATCTGCGCCAAGTTGTCCTACCTTGTTTGATAATGTGGCGCGTTTCGATTTCAATTCATAATTATTGAATAAAAATTAAATTATGAAGAAAAATTAGTAAAATTTAATAAAAATAAGATAAATATATTCACGTTCAATATTATTAACATATTTGAGGGATTATGTCTGCTGAAATTTCAAGAAAAATTGTTTTTTTAACAGTGCAGAATGTCTCACAATAATTTGAGGGTTGTCTTCTGAAACGTCAGAAAAAATTTTTTTTGTTAAAAGTGCAGAATAACTCACCAATATGAAAAATAACATAATGAAGGATATATTTAAATAATTATCAATAGGGAAACTGTCCATTGACCATTTTCAGTCTTTCGTTTATAAACTCTCATCTAGAACAATAAAGGTCAGGAGTGCTACAAACTTTTTATTCTAAGATAAGCTTTTTTATGCATATTAGAAACGAAATATTATTACTCTGAGTAAATATTTCTTACCTCCTAACTGAAACCGGCACCGAATGCGCCATATTAGTCGCATGTGAATAGTATTTAATAAAGATTTTTCACATACAAGTTTATTAATTTTACTCAAAATGTTAAACTTCAAAGCATTCAAGAAACTTGGAACAGTATATTTCCAAAAATTTTTATAAGCTTACACGAAACTTCAGCAATTTTTTACTTGTTTTTAGCTACTCTGACAATACAAGCGAAATAACAAAAACTAACTTTTCGTCATAAAAATCAGACAATTAATTTAATTATCCCAATTTTTTGATAATGTAACGTTGAACAGATATTTACATGTAATGAAATTACCTCCACTAGCAGGAAATGCGTTAATATTCGAAAACTCGAATGCGCCACATTAGCCGCCGCGCCGCATTCAGCGCCTCTCCCCTATTTCTACGGTTTAAGGTAATATTTACAGGCGTTAAGTGTAAAATAAATATACATCGTTTAAATGAGCCGCGATAGAAAAAGCAACAAATTACAAGACGCATTTAGAGTGAATTACGGTGCAGGAGAAATATGAATATGAATCGCAGGCGTTATGCTGGTTGATAATGAGTACTAATGAGATATCCGCGAGTGTGACTTTGATTAACGAGAGTGTATGAGCGTGATCATTTGCTATAATTGCATTGGTATGAAAAAACAGCAGCGAGAAAAACGTTTGTTTGAATCGAACTAGAAAAATTGTTTAAATACCCTTTGTTTCCTTTCAAAAAGGTTATATTTGAATTTAAAAAATTTTGTATGATTTAAACAAATTCTGGTTAATTCAAACTAAAGTCGGGACAAATCAAAATTTGTTGTCTTTTCTGTGACGGAAAATGTGTTAAAAAACAGGAGAAATTACCCGCAACTTTCAACACGTCGATTTTAAAGTCCTCCATAAGTGCAAAAATTGGTATCAGAAATTTGAAAAAAAAATCATGAGTATTCTTTAATATGTAATTTACAATTTACAATTTACTGCAACCTAATTATTATTTTAATCAGTAGAGCTAAACATGTGAATAATTATTATCTCGGCTCTGGATAGAGATTTCAAGCTGAGATATAGCTGGAAAGAAGCTTCTCGATTCAGCGTTATTTTTTCGAAAGTTGAACGGTCAATAAAAATGATTAATGTCTGAATTGAAAGCGTCTGAATAATCATGATCCTAAAGAGTACTGGAAAACTCTGAATGAAAAATCGTCCTTCGTGGCATTGTCGAATTTAAATGCAACACAAAACCCTTCAGAAAAAAGGGTCACGCCTATGGCTTTCGGTAGCGGGCACAGCGTGACCCTTTTTTCTTAAGGGTTTTTTGTCACAGTTAAATTCGACAATGCCGAAAAGGATGTTTTTTTATTACGAGTTTTACAGTATTGAAACTTATCAAGATCATGATTATTCAGACGCTTTTCATTGAAACATTTATGATTTGTGTTGACCGGTCAACTTTTGAGATGAAACCGCTGAATCTAGAAGCTTCTTTCAGACTTAATTTCAGCTTGAAATCCATATCCAGAGCCGAGATAATTATTTTTACATCTTTATCTCTACTGATTGAAATAATAATTAAATTACAGTAAAAAAATTATCATTCGTAAAGTACATGTTAAAGAATACTCATGATTTTTTCAAATTTCTTATACCAATTTTTGCACTTATGAAGGACTTCAAAGTCGACGTATTGAAAGTTGAGGGTCATTTTTTCAGTTTTTTAACACATTTTCTGACAGAGAAAAGACAAAAGCTTTTGACGAAAATAAAACTGACATCATTTTACAGGTATAATGCTGAAGAGTGTTTCTCTCTTTGACACCAAATTCTGCAATTTTTTCTCGCAGAGTAATAAACCTTAAAAGCCAAGTGTCCTGACTTTTTGTCCCGATTTTAGTTTTATTTGATTCACACAAAGTTTCTTGAAATCAAACAAATCCATATTATTTATGTGCTTTAGGGTCAAACAAACGTTTGTTCATTTTGAATATAGTTTTTGTTCAATTCAAATAAATTTTGTTCGAATTAAATAAAATCTGATTGAATTAAAATAAAGTTTCTTCAATTCAATAAAAAATTTATTTTAATAAAACAAACTGCATACAGACAAATTTGTTTGCTTGAAGTTAACAAAAATTTGTCTCAGTGAGCAGGAGAAATTATTAATTAACGAAACAAAGTTTGTTAGTTAAGGGAAATCTTTTCTGGATTTTCGATGATATCGCTATTTAACTGACCCAAGTCATAATTGTAAATAAGATTTTTTTATTTCGCATTAGGGTCTAGAATTTTGTGTTTTCATTCAGAACAATTTTTGTTTAAATCAAACAAATTATCCCTTTGATATAAGGCCAAACAAATATTCTATTGATTCTAACAAATATTGGTTTAATTGAAACAAAATGTATTTCATTCAAACACACTATTGTATAAGTCGGACAAATTTTATTTGAATTGAAGAAATTCTGTCTTTGATATGGGGTCAAACAAATGTTTGTTTGATTAAAAAAAACATTTTTCTGAGTATTGTTTTCGATGTTTTTTCATTCTTGTGAGTGACAATAGTTCAAAAATAATTCGATAGGTTTGAAAATTAGTTTTATATTTCAGACTTCACACTTTTTCCCCTATTCCACTCTTTACCCCTTTTTAAATAATTCATCTTTTTCCCCCTGTTTTCAATCAGCTTTCCCCTTTTCTTGTTTCTTTCACTTAAACACGAACTGAATCCATAGAAACCGATTTGAAAATCTGATTATTTGATTAAAAATAGAACAAATTTGCTAAAAAATCATCCCTTACAGTTAAAAATTCGACTAATTGGTTGAAGTTGAACTATTTTGTTGAAAATCAATTTTGAACTAAATTGTAAATAATGTTGAACTCTTTTGTTCAAAATTCATTTTATTTTGCTAAAGATTCATGAGTTCAGTTAAAAATTCACCTCTTTGGTAAAAAATGTAACTATTCCATTTTTTGTTGGAAATTGATTTTTTCTAGTTGAAAATTCAACTATTTGATTGAACATTCATGTCTTTTCGATTAAAAATGCAACTCCTTGGTTAAAAATTAATCTGTCTCTATACGTTAGCGAGACATGGACATGTCAAGAAAAGGACAAGAGTAAAATTAACGCGATTGGCATGAAACCTCTGCGCATAATATCAAAAACATATGTAAAAGGTTTTTGAAGTTTGTGGAACGGCTTTTCCTGTATTTGACCTTGAAATGACCTTGAACCTAAAGCGGTGGAGGTGAATGGACCTCGGATTTCGATTCAGCGACCCTAAAACATATCTAGAAGGTTTTTGAAGTTTATTGCACGGCTTTTCCTGTATTTGACCTTGAAATGACTTTGAACCTGACGTGATGAAGGTAAATAGACCTCGGAATCATATTCAGCGCGTCAAAATA
This sequence comes from Andricus grossulariae, assembly GCA_011634705.1. Classification (NCBI taxonomy): domain Eukaryota; kingdom Metazoa; phylum Arthropoda; class Insecta; order Hymenoptera; family Cynipidae; genus Andricus; species Andricus grossulariae. The sequence goes on along the minus strand of JAABKJ010007545.1, from coordinate 186,132,676 downwards.
CATGAGGATAAATTGGTCTTGTTAAATAGTCCTCACCTTTTTTTTTTGTAAACCAGTGTAATCGTAGGGACATCTAGTGTACCTACTGGGGTTGCTGTAGTCGCGTAACGCGGACCCCGTAGTTTCTCCATCTCGGTGGACAAGTGCCGCTTCCCAATCTCCTCCCACAACTGATGCATGTGACGGCAACGTTGGCGGAACCTTACTAGGCGCCACCTCATCGCCATGTCATCTCAATCAGTGGCTAGGCTAAGATACCCTAACGTTTCCAGCAGTTCCTCTTTGGTCAGCGAACTTGCCCAATTTATAATTGAGTCTGTTGTTTCGCCCACAACCTATCTACTCTAATGGTAGAGTCCTCCATTTTGAAATTTTGAAAGCTGAAAATCTCTACTCTTATTCTGGAATCGCGAAAATCCTACAGAAATCTTACCGAAGTCGCAAAAATCTCATGGCAATTCTTAAAAATTTACAACATTTCAAACCAATCCTGAAATTCTGTTAAAATCGAAAAAGTCTTAGTAAAATCAGAAATTCTCAGCAATTTCTACAAATTTCGTACTAATAGCCCAAATTATTTCCGAAATAAGGTTCTCGAACAATCTTAGATTCAAAAGAAGAAATTCCGAACTCACTTCCGAAATCCCGAATATTCCATGCAAATAGCTAAAGTATAAAACATTCCTATCCACATATCACATATAAATACAGTAGATTATCACATGATCAAAACAAAAAAGAAAATTTCATACACAATTAAAATCAAATAAAAGAAGACAAAAATTCAACAAAATCAATGGATATTCTCAAATATCAACAAGGTTCAATAAATGGAACCAACAACAATATATTCTTAAGGGTGCCTAATACATAGCACTCAATTAGTAAACATACATGATATGTTTGTATAATCTGGAAATATCCAGTTCTAATAGCATGGAAAGAATCAAAATGGTCGTGTTAAACGATAAAATAGGAACAGAAAATAGTTGAATGGTATATTTACCTGTTAGGCGCCAGACACCTCTTCGGCGTCACTCCAAAATGTTCACAAAAAAATGTATATAACTGATCTCTTATGAAAAGTCCCTAGCTCAGGGACACCTCATGAACTCTGGATTAAATAGAGAACCGAAAGATATGACGCGTACTTTAAACCTCGGAATCTCAGAGTCCTCTTCATTTTACGACGCCAATCCGGCAGAAAAATGGACTCGTCCAAGTAACTTTGTGGCTACTTGTCTCTCTTCTCAAAATTCGTGACTCGTCGATGGCCGACACGAAACTGATCTCTCCTGCGTTCTCTGTCTCGCCAGTTCCTTCCCGCTCGTGCCACAATTCTCAGCCCAGTCGGTGCTGCCCTCCCAAGCTGTATTTCTGGGACTCTGGTCGACGAAATTCGGTTCACCGTTCCGGTATGTGGAACGCCGGCTGGTGTAAGATGGCTGTCTCCGTGTGATGACAAGTGTCGATCCTGGCATGGCCTAGTAGTTATTTTTATAATCCTTGAGACTTGGATTATTATGCAGTGGCTTACTCGACATTCCAATGGGCCGCGTGATAGTGAAGTGACCGTGGATGCGTGAGAGTGACGTAAACTTGATGGTAGTGAGGTGGTGCGGGTGGCATAGTGCGTGGTGTGGGTGGTTGGAGATGATAGCAATGTTTTTCCCTGCCGGATTTTCTCAATAAAGTGGACTCTGCGATTTCCGAGATTTTTGTAGGTCAGGTTCCCCTCACCTTACGACTCCAGGTACGTTATCTAACCTAATTAATAGTGACAGGTTACATACAAATTTGGTCAAAAAATTCTAACCTAAATAGCTCGTTTTCTATCTGTTCTCTAAAAAAAAAAATAAGAAAATAAAGTTCTCTCTCACTCCTCACACCTTAGGTTATAATAAGATCTTATCTCTTAATTTATATTCTAATTTGAGCTTGTGCCGGCCATGGGAATAATCACGGTCTAATGTTTAATTCTGAAAAGCTGGGAAAGTATCCATAATGGGCAGTTAGCCACCACGTTACAATACATGAATTTTAAAAATGAAAAATATTAATAATTTTTATAAATATTCCTCAATTTTATTTGAATATGATACACATTGATTTTTATTTAAAAAATTATTGTAAACCTCAGGGACTAGATTTCAGGAATGAAATTATGAAAATATCTCCATCAGTTAGTGAATTACTATGAAGACTTGTCTTCCAAATGATATCAATAACTTTTTAAAATGTTAATCAACGGTTGTACAGATATGGATTTAACCTGAAAAATTCTAATTCTTAATTAAACACAGTTAAAATAAACTTTAAAAGAATGAATTTTCAACCATATAAATACATTTTCAAATCAAGAACATTACTTAGTGAAGAAAAAAGGAAAATGTCAACAACATCAGAATATAAGGCGAAAAATATTTTTGTATACAAAATGAAAATTTCAAATAACTCTTCATTCTTTAAGTTTCTTGTTGGCTTATTTTAAGGTTACATAAATATAATTTTCACAGGATTCTTGACAAAATTTTTCAATATTTCAGATATGTGAAATAAAAATTTCAACAAAAAATATAAGTTTCAATCAAACACTATCTAATGAAGATATTTTCATAATTTAATTCTTCAAATCTATTCCCTAAGGCCAAACATGGTACAAAAATGTCGCAAAATTTTTTTAAATGACCGACTATTTACAAGAACTTTAAAAATAAATATCAATGTGTATCATATTCAAATAACATTCAGGAATATTTATAAAAAGTTTAAATATTTTTCATTTTTAGAATTAATGTATATATTTCTTTATAAAATAAATTTTGTTAAATTTATTTTACAATTATTTACATTTAATTTCCAATCACAACTATTTTAAAATTAGAATAAAATTGTAAAAACTAAATTTTGTAATGTTGAGATAAGTATTTTCTGACATTGAAGGTTTTAAAATTTCATATATTAAGAAAGCCCATGAGGTCAAGTTGATAACTTTTTGGCTTTTTCTCTTAAAATCCCAAAAATTGTGATTAGAGCCTAAAATAGCATGAAAAAAAGGTAAGAATCAGAGGTAAGTACACAGTAAAAATCTTGATTAATTCAATAAATTAAAAAAAATTATCATTTATTATTATTTTGACTTTACAATATTTAAAATCTATTGAAAAATAACACATAAATAATGTTCCAAATATTCCATAAGAATTCCTGCAAAACATAATGATTGAATATCGCAAGTCTTCATTTCATGTATTTTAAGTCTTTCTTTAAGGTGTCAATTTTTGAAAACAAAAATCAACTCAAACCTTCTAATGGCTGACGAAACCAAATAGGCGAGCTCGGCTTCGTGCATTTTTGACTTTACACGAGGCTGGCCAACGCAACGCGTAACAGAGCCGGCTCACTGACACGCTGCTTGTGCATATATTGCTCCACATGGGAAAGTGGTGGGTGCCGAAAAATCAAGCGTTCTGGAGACTCTGTGCTGAACCCATGATAAGATTCAGTTCGGTTAGTGACGCCGAAAGCGACAGTTTTAAAGTGTGATTTGTGCCTCTTAGAACCCCGTGGGGTAAAAACGATACAAAAAGTGATCTGGAGAGAAATACAAAAAGTAAGTAAATTCTTTATTTAATTTTTTGTTGTGTCTGATAGAAACATTCATCGAGAGAGACTGGTCGTCAAGCAATGCCTCTCGTGTATCACAGGTAAAAAGAACTATATATTTGTGAAAAAAATGATAATAATATGAGTTTGCAACTAAACTTTTAATTTAAAAGTTAATATTTTTCTTATTTTATAGAAATTTGAATTTAAAAAAGTCAATATTTTTATCATATTTGTGAAAAAAATGATAATATGAGTTTGGAACTTAATTAATTAATGAAAAAGTCAGTATTCTTATTTTATGGAAATTTGAATAAAAAAAGTCAATATTTTTCTTATTTTCCAGGAACGAAAATGGATACGCGTTTTTGCACTCGAAGTGCTGCAAACATATTACAAAACGGGGTATCACGAACATACGGCAAAACTGTGCCAATATTGCGCACGCTAAAATAATAATTGTGTGCCCGAAAATTCAATAAATTAACCGTTTTGTAATGCATTTTCTTGATTTTTTTTAATTTTCACCCCATTTCATACATCCTTCATGATTTTGTGTCAAGTAATATTTGTATACGTTTTAAAATTTATCGCAATTTTTACATAATGAAATAATTATACTTTTTTAAACCGATCATTATGTCACCTACATTTTCAACAAGTGTGACTATTGAGCTTTTAAAATCACTACATGCACACACTCTTATCTTCATTTGACTCAGAGTTACATAACTTTGAAAACAAAATATTCCAAGATTTTGTAACAAATTGTTTTTTTTTTTTAAATTCTGATACAACTTTTACATTTTTTGTTTAGCAGTACCTTTTAGTGCAAAGAAAAACCTTTCCAGTAAAAAAATTGACTTCAATTAACGAAATTGTCGCTGAGATACAAACCTGAGAAGACGGGTTGGGTCTTTTTGACCCCCGTGGGGTAACAACGTATACTAAAATACGTGAGGTAAATGAGGGTTAATATTGTGAAAAAAATTAATCGATCAATAATCAATTAATCAGTTTACAAAATAAAAAGCAATACGCAATTACTTTTATTGAAACATTCAACTAATATTTACTTAATATTTTTCTGAAAATTTTTATTATGAATAACCTGTTGATCTTTATGTAATTTAATATTGTCAAACAAATTAATCAATCAATCAATAATTAATCAGTTCATAATATAACGACAAATGAACAGCTCTATTGCAACCTAGTAAGTTTTTCAGGAGAGCCGTTCAAAGCTTAAAATTTTTTTAATTCAGAAATACAGTACGAAATAATGAAAACGGTATTCATAAATACCTTAAGTTTTTACCTTATTAATGTTAACAAACATTTATCAATGAATATATTTATATTAATAAACATGGCATAAGTAAGCCATGATTTTTCCCCATGGTCAATCATTTTGATTATTATTTCAAGTAATCAATAGAATAAACACTATATTTGTCTAGAAGTAGCATTCCAATATGAGAAAGCTTTTTGATTTACATATTATCACATTTATATATGTTTCATATACTTAATACGCTTTTCTCCCACAATTTATAGGTTATGTTATTCCATCTGCCATTGTGCCAAAATTCAGAAAAATACGGTAGAAAATAAATGAAAACAGAATTATAAGATTATTGAGAGTTATTTTTTAATTATAAGAAACATTATAAACACTTCACACGCGGAATGAACACGCCTCAAACATTAACCTCAAATTCACAAAGCAACACGTGGTAGTTATAACCCACAGGGTGGTCAATTCAATGTTTCGATCATATATTTTTAAAGATTTAGTATCAGGGTAATAAAGATACACATACGAAACCTTAATTATTAAAAAGGTTGTAACATTGACTATTTTGAATATAATGCATCCTACTGGAAACTTTAATCTTCGCATATTTTACACTGCTTTCGATCATTATTTCGTATATGTATATGTTTGCAGCCCTACTTCTAAATTTCTCGACTTGAGTTGGAGCAGTCTAGCTGTGAAATTGAAAAAGTAACCAATTTAGTTCTTTTATTATACTCTCCTTTAATATTACACAGAATTGTATAATATTTAGTAGACAACGCAAAATGATCTATTTATTCATGCTGACATAAAAACTGAAAATCGAACAAAAAATGACTAAAAGCAGTACACGAGCAGAACGCAAGTTCGAGCTGTATGCGGACTGAACTAGAACTGGGGCTCTCTGCAGTAGAGCCGTTGAATTTGAGATATTAATAACCGTATAAAAACTAATTCCAGAAAATATTAAAATATACGTACATATAATTTTGAATATTGAATTCAGATAGTGATTTCAAAATATCAAAAATAATAATCAAAATTGTATAATTGGAATATAGGTATTTCAAACACGAATACAATTTTATTATACAACATTATTTTTATTAAAACGTTTAAATATCAATTTTTTTACAGTGACTTTTACGGGTACTTGCATTACCATCTTAATAGTAAATCAGCGTACATATGTAGAAAAACTACTAAAATAAATTTTACGTATATTAAGAAAGTCAAAATTGACCTACATTAAATAAATTTAGAAAAATTAATGAGACACATTTTACATATATTAACAAAGTGAATAAAATTCAAATTACATCAATTTTACTTCCTAATATAGCACTGCGGTGGGGCCACGAACTTAAACAATTTTGGCATCCATATAGTAGAATATAGTACATTACTATCGGCGCAAAAATTATAGGCATTTGTCTTTGACACTTAACAACTCAGAAAAAAAATGCTATAGTAATAAGTCAATAGTCATTTGAAAGCTAAAAGTGTTCCACGTAAATGAACTTAAAGACGTTAATGTAAAAAATTGGTGTGCTTTGCAGACTGAAAAATGTAAAAAAAAGTAAGGAATTTCGGTCACATTTAGGAAGAGTCAAGTTTAGAACATTATGCCTTATACAAGAGGCAATGGAAGAAATTTGAAAAAATTCATGAATATGAGGAAAACATTTGTGAACAAATTGCAGTTGACGAATTTGAGAAATAATAGAAGTTGTTGCCCAAAATTACAAAAATGTACAACTATACTATCTTCAGTTCTAATAACGATATTAGAGCGATTCAAACTCCAAACCGTAACGGATAGGCTCTGTAATTATTTACGATCCCCCGGAAGGACGTGATTGTTTTTTTTTTTTCGTGAAAATCGCGATATTTTTTTACATTTGTTTTCTTAGAAAGCAAGTGTCAGAAATTAGCGGGGGTGCCTCTTTTTGCTGCCGATCGCTGGTGCTTTTCTTTGACAAGAGGAAGGCGCATTCACAAACAAACCATTGCAAAGTGTACTTGGTAAGTTAGGGATCAATCTACATCCTGGCGGACTGGCTGAACGTAAGCGTTACGCTACAGCGTGACCATAAGGTCACCCTAAAGTAATCTTGAAGTAATCTCGAATTGTAATGAATGCGCTTGAAGTGGCCTCTAGAGGACCTTCAATGACAGTCACTATGTTTTTTTAATCATTTCTAACGCTAGAAATAAACTTATGGCAACCACGGCATTGCATTCTAACATAAATTTTAACGTACAATTATAATTGCAACAATTTAAATATTTATTTTGGTTCTTTTATTGAATATAATTCGAGATTACTTTAAGGTTACTTTAGGGTTACTTTATTGTTACCCTATAGCGTAACGCTAGTGTTAAATCGGTCCGCCAGGCACAGTTATCGACCGAGGACTTCAGAGGAGTTTATGTTTACAAGTTTATTACATAGGCTGCAAATGATATTTATCAAGTCATTATATTCCACTCTAATTGCGATAATATTTTGTGCTTTAATTCTTTTCATTAAATTATTGCAATCAGAGTTCGATTAAATGTGTTCTTTTAGGTAAAATTTGTCTTTTTAATTAGATAAAACTTCGAAGTATCAAAGCGAAGAAAAGGTTCTTGTAAAATAGGCCCAATTGCAATTGGGTCCTTCAGAGGTGCAAATAGAGTCTCCTTTGGAACTTATTCATCGTTTTGGGGTCCTTTCAGCAAGACGGGTTCCTTTTTGTTGCAACTCCTTTGGAACCAAAAATTGTTTCTAATGTAAACCTCACTTTTTTCTGTGTAAATAAATTTTTGCAAATTAATGAAATGCAGTTTACATAATAAGCAGAATAATAATTCAGTGAAGAATTTTATTCATTTTACATAATTATTGTTGTTATTGAAAGTAAATGTAAAAATACATAAATGGAAATAATTATTGGTGATGGATAATATCAGGAATTAAATTTTTAACTTCTGTAGATTTGGAATTCAAATCAAAAGGTTACCCTATGAGTAAAAAGATCGCCGCTACCACGATTACTGCCAATAGACATTAGTTTCTTTTATATGAATGATAACATAGGTGTTTGCATTTCAAACAAAGACTTAAACTTAATTAACAATATATGTCAAGTCCCAGTCTCCGAATTTTGTGTTCATAATTATTACAGTACCGTGAAATGACGCTAAGTTGGACATGCAGCGTATAGCGGGATATCCGTTTTTTATTAAACAAAGCAATATAAAGTCGTGAAATTGAAAACTCTGGGTGTCATACTTCAAATAGAATTTATATTATAGTGTGTTTAAACATAAAAGAATTGATTTAAACCAATTTAATTCTATTAAACAAAGTTGGATAATAACAATAATAGATAGATAAACGTTTCTTTTTCGTCTGCTGGCCTTGAAAAATTGTCTTGCTTACAACCTCTATCTTTTACAGAATTTGTCTTAAAATTATTTCTTACAAACTAACATCCATCCACACCTAAATTCTACCTTAATTCTACGACCGCTCGCTCTAAACGCTATGCCTTCTTTGCTTCGCTCGCTTGCCCTCGCACGCATGTCCCTATCTTTCACCTTGCCTCGAATTTCCAAACTCCGCTACCGTGGTTGCTATCTAATACTTAGCTGCTAATTATTCACAATATTCACACTTTTGCTTATATTTACTTCCTCTTATCTTTACAATCATTCGCTCTCCATTCCTCTGCCTACTTCCTTCTATTCTTCTCCATCTCATCCAACACCCCCTTTACCCATGCAATCGCCCTTTTGTCCCCTCTTTCATGCAGTAATGCCTCTATGCTAATCTCACTCCTTTCCACTCCCTCGCAATCCTCCAGTCAGTGTTCCATCCTTACATACCCCTTTTCGCACAATTCACACATTCTTTTCTCCCCAGGAAGCCAGAATCTATAAAAACCCTCCATGCACCCACACCTCATCCTCGCTATAAGCTCCTAATTCCCTTTCTCTCTTTTCTCACACAAATACTGCGCTCTTTCCCTTGGCATAATCCACCCGTAATTCACATTGAACTTTGACCCTGTTATTCTATCCAGCCCTCCTTCCTCCTCTCTCTCCATGCCGTTCTTCTTTACCACCTCATACACCTTTCTCCCCACCTCATGCATCCTTCTCACTTCATCCGTCTGCAGCCCATTCCTTCTGAAATGCCTTTTTCTTTTAACCTTCACCTTTCCCTCTCCTCCTATGTTCTCTCCAAAATAATCCGCAAATAACTTCTTTCTCAACAATCCACATACCTGCCTTATCACCACGTTTGTCCTCCTCACTCTCTCTTTCATGTGATCATCTACTCCCCCATTTCTCCGAAACAAGAGGCCCAGGTACACAATCTCTTTCATCGCCTACACCGCCTTTCCCTTCCACTGCCATTCCCTTCCCTTATTCCTTCCACCTCTTTTGCTGAACACTATAACCTATGACTTTTCCGCATTTAGCTTTAACCCTTTAGCTCTAACCCATTCTTATCCAAGTATCTTTTCAACCTCTTCATCATCTCCTTTGAGGCCTCCTCGTTTTTTGCCAGCAACACTATGTCATCTGCATACGCGGGTGACAACGTTCTATACCCTCCTACCTTAACTCCTCCTGCCACTCGGGCCTACAGCTTACTTTCCATATCCGCGATTTAAATCGCAAAAAGGGTTGAGCTAGGCGGACACCCTTCCCTTAAACCCTTATCTATCAAGAAATTATCTGAAAACACCTCCCCTCCTCTTACCTTATCTTCCGTCTCTTCATATATCTCCCTTACTCTCTCGATTAAGCCTCTCTTCACTTCTCTCTCCTCCATCGCCTTCCACAACCTATTCTATCCACTGAAGGCAACGGGCCTTTCAATTAAAAAAAAAAAACGCGTACACTTTCGCCCCCTTCTTTGTTAACTCTCTATCTACCACATGCTGCTTTGATTTTATTTCGAAGCTCTCCCCTTCCCTGTACAGGCCTCCTTTCCTCTCTATCCTGGCATTAAAGCTGCCTCCCAGTACAACCATACCCTCCTCTCTTTCGTCAAGCAATTTTTCCACTCTTTCTTTAATCCTTGCCACCCCCTCCTTATTGTACACTGTGACAAACTTGAACGTTACCCCTCCCGTCCTTACTGCCCTCATTTACACGCCCTCCCGCTCTCCCTCTTCATGAACTTTTTCCTTCAATCCATCCCTCACCCCCGTTATAATTCCACCATTACCTACGTTCCAGTACAGCAGCTTCACTTCTCTTCCACCCTGCTTCACCTCCACCCCCTACTTCCTACGAAAGAAATTCCCTTGCACTTTCTTCAGCACCTCTTTCTCCTCATCCCGCACTCACATTTTCTCATATACTTTTATTTTACGATACCCTACCTCCAGCGCTCTTCCTTCGCTCCTCTCCCTCCAATCGTTGTCGTTTAGCATTTTCTGTACCTCTCTTTCCTTCCTCGTCAAATCGTGATCGATACAAATCCCCTTATCCTTTATCCTATTTTTATGTTTCATAACCACCAACTTCAATTGCTCTTATCCTTTCCCTATCCGCCCTCTCCCCCTTTTTATTCCTACGTTCCCCACTTTCTCTTCTATCATATTCTCTGCCCTCTCCCAAATACCTTTCTTCTCGCCCACCCCCCTGTCACCTTCTTCCATTTCCGCCCTGCCCTCCACCATCTCAAGCCTTTTTTTCCGTCCTTTCCTTCCACACCCTAATCTCCTCTTCCATCTGCTTTATTTTAACTTCTTCTTCTTTCCTTACCCTCTCTAATCCTTCTACTCTCTCCCTCAGCTCTTTCACCTCCTTTTCCCATTTCTCCTATCTAATCCTCAGGTCCTCCCTCATATCATTTTTTGGGGAGATGACATACGCGTCCTCGTACTTCTTTTGAACGGACTCTGTTCCGCGCTTTTCTCCGGACTCTCTTGGCTGTCTCTCTTCCTCTTAAAGAGATCCTCCACCTCCCTCATGCTAGATGCTCCCTTCCCTTCTCGCTTCCTTCGTTCCAGCAGTTCCGGGTTTTCCCTTTCCTCGGCGCGGCGCTCGAATCCGCGTTACGCATTGTTAGCCGTCGTGGCGTGTGAAAAATTTCCTCCCCGTCTACTTCACTACAAGCACGACCAGCACTCTCGCTGACTACCTCCCGCTCCCCTATGTCCTGCTCTTTCGTCGGTAACTGGGATCTCTCCATACAGTACCTTCTGCCACCGAAGTATGTCGCTGAAGACTTTTGCAGCTTACCGTTCCAAATTTTTGCTTTATCCCACTTTATTCCATCCCTCACAGCCCCTGCAGACACCCCTCTCTCCCTTAACACATCTCAATACTACGCGAACCACCCTTGTCCCCTTCGCAGGCCAAACTCCTAACCACATAAATTCACTTGTCCTCTTGCCAAGCTAACCGCCCTTTCTCTATTTCTATAAATCCCACCTCACAAATATGCTAAAAATTAATTCTTTACTCCCCAATTCACCCCACACAACCTTACTCACCTCCTGGGCATCCACTCTCACACTCCAATCATACCCCCAACACAAATTCTGCAAAACCCTTCACCACCTGTCAGCGAACATGTTCTCACTACCGCCACCAACATGCAAGTCCCTAATAAAAATAATAATACCAATAATATATAAATATATAAGAGGATCATTGATCGCTCAGGCGGTTGGGCACTCATACCTTATCTTACAGGTTCGGGGTTCGATTTCCAAATCTTCCAAGGGGGTTTCATCAATAGGAAGCTGCTGTTCCACTTTCATTTTGATGGCAGCTATTTCAAGAATCGAAAGCAATCTGTTTACAGATATTGAGCGTTTTTGGTCTGCTAGGTTTTGCTCATTTATTCTTGTGGCTACATCTGCGTGCTCCAGTAAGAAGAGTAGAAGATGTTCTCTGCTCACACTTTTTCCACCTTTCTCTGCCAAAAAAAATAAAGGCGCATAATATATCTGTTCATATGGTATCTCCATTTTAACCGCCTTCTTGGTAGCTGAACTTATGCTCTTCATCCAAATTAGCGGCACTCGGCAACTGATCATATTGACTAAAAGCAACTCAACAAGTCTATTAAAATACATTCAATTTAACTCCATATCAATTCAACATTTAATTGAAATCGATTCCAAATTTAATTTAAATTCATTAAATCAAACTAATACTCCCGAGCAGAAGTGTTTCTAAATTAAGACCAAAATAGTGTAATTAAAAAATATTATCCAGTTCCGAGAAAAAAATGTGGAAGTTTATAATCTCAAAGTCACAAGAACCTAAACTTGGAACAAACTTTTTTGCGAATCACGACAGACAGAGTTGCTTAATTGGTTGCTTAATTGGTAGAAAATGAGCTTGATTAGAAAAAGTTAACCAATTGCGAGTAATTCATTCAAGAATTGTTAGGTTGAAATTTCATAGATTTGGAAAATCGTCTTTGGATAGTGACTAAAAAGCTATTATTCAAATTTTAAGAATAAGAATAAAAACTCGCTACCGAGATATGGGGAGGTTGAATAAGAATCAAAAGGTTTTCATCCAAAAAAATTATTCTGTACCGGGAAAATAAAAATTTAGTGTGACGGTATTGGATTGTGACAGACGATTTTTAGTTGAAAGTTCTATAAAAACAAGAAAGGTATATTCTTCTTTATGAATAAACGCTGATAATTTAAAGAAATAACTGCGTACATTTTGACAACTTTTTCGATTTCATGGCGGATTTTGAAAAAAAACTAAAAGAAACATAAATACTTTTATAATGGTTTATATACTGGGAAATTAAAAGAAAAATTGTTCGGTAATTTTTCGATATCATGCGTTCTCAACTTCGCAAATTCAAATAAATGTCCTTTACAATCCTTTGACAAACCTCTGCTCCATGCTAAGTCGGTAAAGCAGTGAGGTTCTTAATGGAGATTCCTGCTAATTTAACATTATAAGGTTCTGTTCTGTGCTAAGTGACTATCAATAGGTAAAACAGTTTAGTACCATCAGTCGGCAAAACAGGTAAATCGGTAATTTTTTATATTATAACTTTCTATATGTCGGTAAGGTAGGGAAAAATGCTACTATCAAACGGTAAAATAGGGAGGTCGGTAAGTTTTATATTATCATTTTTGATATCGGTCGGTAAGGTAGGGAACAATGTTACCATCAGTCGGTAAAACAGGGAGACCAGCAACTTATTATATTATCATTTTACCGTCAGTCGGTAAGGTAGGGAACAATGTTGCCATCAGCCGGTGAAACAGGGAGATCAGTAACTTTTCATGATCATTTTACCATAGGTCGGTAAAACAGAGAAAAATTTTACTATCAGTCAGTAAAACATGGAGGTCGTTAATATTTTATATTATCATTTTACCAACGTCGGTAAGGTAGGGAAACATATCACCATCGGTCGGTAAAACAGAGAGGTCGTCAATTTTTGATATTAGAATTTTACCATAGGTCGGTAAGGTAGAATCGCAATTTGCTGACACCATCAGGTGGCACCACCGACCAAGTAATGGTTCTGTTCCCTGCTAAATTAACAGCAGTCTGTAAAACAGTGAGGTTGGTAATAGAGATTCTTGCAAAGTTGGCATTACGAGGTTCTGTTCCATGCTAAGTTACCTTCAGTGGGCAAGGTTCTGTTCCAAGCTAAGTATAGGGTTCTGTTCCAGGCTGAGTTACCAACATCAGATAATTACCATCGGCCGTTAATAGTACACATCCCCAGCTATAGATCGAGGCTTTGTCTACATGTGAGATAAACAACGAGATGCAAGAGAATTCAAAACTAAGGTTTCAAAACGTCTCTCTTTCTATCGTGTGAGTTAGAAAGAGAGAGAGAGTCCGATGATTTCGAAGAACAATTCATACTTATCGTCTTTCGAAACTGAGAGATCCAATCGAAATAGAGGAAGAAGATATCAGTGATCAAACCTTTAGGTTGAACTCTGCACATGAGCAGTCTAATACTGTAGTACAAAAATAATTAAATTGTGCCGAAACTAATTAGACCAAGATAAAACTAATTAAATTTGGTTTAAAATAATTGAACCTAGTTAGAACTAATTAAATTATGTAAGAATAACTAAACTAAGATAAAACTAGTGAAGGAAGAAATAATTAATAACTTGAATAAATAAATAATAAGCTAATTAATTTATTGACTTATTCTAACAGGATAGGGAACTAGGATTAAATACACATAGTTTTATTCATTCAATATAAATTTGTATTCAACAACAATCTTAAACTGTTTTTAATACATCACATTCATTATAAAAAATTTTTACCTAGGTTTATAAAAGTATTTGCTAATACATTATATGTTTTTGACGCAATTTATTGATCACACCGGCACACAAAAAAAAGTGGTCTGCCCGGCGGACTACACCGGCATATCTATATGTTTTTGGGATCGCTGAATCTTTCCTACTATTCAATTACATGTTTTCATGAATTTTTTTTATTACTAATTACAGCTTCTCTTATTGTTACTGAAAACCATGTTCTTCTTTTATATTCATAGAAAGTATCAAGTTTTAAACGAATTTTAGTATTTTTGCTATACATAAAAATGCAAAAACGGGCAAACATGATCGGAGCGCCATCTGTTGGATTTATTTGAAATACGATACCCCTCCGGATGCTAAGAGAACAACTACCCAATACACATACACGGTCGATGCATAGGGCTGCTTTTGCGTAAGCAGTTTGAAGGTTAGGATATTTTTAGACTGGGCCACACGTGCTAACAAGCAGCCCTATGCATCGCCCGTGTATATGTATGTGGTAGTTGTTCTCTTAGCATCCGGAGGTGTATCGTAGTTCACATAAATCCAACAGATGGCGCTCCGATCAGGTTTGCCCGTTTTTGCATTTTTATGTATAGCTAAAATACTAAAATTCGTTTACAACTTGATACTTTTCATGAATATAAAAGAAGAACATAGTTTTCAGTAACAATAAGAGAAGCTGTAATTATTAATAAAAAAAATTAATGGAAACATGTAATTTAATAGTAGGAAAATTTAATATAAAGATGCGTTTTTTGAAAACAGTTTGAATTGTATTCATATTTTTCCATTGTTTATTTTGCTAATGTAATTGATTCATTTTATAAACAATTGTAGTTGTTCCTCTATACAATATATATTTATATATAATAAATTATATATTAGGGTGGTCCAAAAAAATTATTTTTCTGATTTTTTAAAAACTCACCCTTGAATTTTAAAAAGAATCGTCAAAACTTCAAAACGATTATGTAAAACTACCATGTGAGCAGTATGAAGCCTGAAAAATTTGTTTAAAGATTTAATTTACCCCCGACTTTGCCGAAACACACCCCTGAAGACACTAAAAAGTGATTTGTAAGTGTCTTTTTTGAATTTTATGAAAGTAAAATAAAAATTTAAGTGGAGAATTATATAAAAAATTGTATTACACAAATATGAAAAATAGTGCCCTTAAAATAAACTTTTTTCTCCTTTTCATCCTTAATAATTCATAAAAAATTACCCTTTTATTCTTTAAAACTTTTTTTGCAATATAAAGAAATTTATATTAAATATATTGAATAATCAGTTTTAAAGAAATAAAATGTAATTTTTTAAAGATTATTAAGGGTGAAAAGGGGGGAAATATTCATTTTAAGGGCAATATTTTTCATAATTGTATAATAAATTTTTTTATATAATTTTCCACTAAAACTTTCATCTTACTTTCATAAAATTCAGAAAAGATATTAAAAAATTACTTTTTATTATTTTAAGGGGTGAGTTTTGGGAAAGTTAGGAGTAAATTCAATTAAAAAAATTTTTGTCACATGGCAGTTTTACGTCATCATTGTAAAGTTTTTTCGATTTTTTTTAAATTCAAGGGCTTACTGAATTTTTAACGCTTAGGGGTACTTTAAAGGCCGTGTCCTGTCCCTAAACATTTTCTTAAAAATCTCAAATATTAGGAAAATCTTTTTCACAAAAAAAACAAAAAATGAGACGTGAGACTTTAAAAAATCAGAAATAAATTTTTTTTTGGACCACCCTAACATATAATTTATTATAAAGAAATAATTTATAAATATATATTTTTTAGAGAGGACATTTCTAGATGAATTAATAAAAAAGTATATTACAAGGCTAATTATTAAGGTTTAAATATTATTTTTACTATTATTAATTAAATAATATCAATAGATGTTTAAAATTTGTAACAATTACAATTGTTTATAAAATGATTTAATTACATTAGCAAAATAAACAATAGAAAAATATGAATGCAATGCAAAATGTTTTAAAAAAACTCATCTTTATATTCAATTTTCCTACTATTAAATTACATGTTTTTATTAATTTTTTTTTTATTACTAATTAAAGCTGCTCTTATTGTTACTGAAAACTATGTTCTTCTTTTATACTTATAAAAAGTATCAAGTTTTAAACGAATTTTAGTATTTTTGCTATACATAACAATGCAAAAACAGGCAAACCTGATCGAAGCGTTATCTGTTGGCCTTACTTGAACTACGATACCCCTCCGGATGCTAAGAGAACAGAAAGAGTGGGGGCGATGCATAGGGCTGATTATTATTATCAATCCGGTCGGTACGGTAGAAACCTTTGCCCGTAGTTCGACTCTAGTGGAATACTGGAATGTCAACACAGACGCGAACCATCATGTTTTCCCATCTTCAAATGTTTCGATTTTTATAAAAAGCTGCGGTCGGCTTTGCCCTCCGGTGCGGGGCAAGCCGACGAAATACAGCTTGTTAGAAATAATTAAATTATTAAATCATTGTTTTATTCATGTAACTAATACCTATAGAAATATGATATACAATAATGTAGGACTCGAAATGAAAAAAATGGATCAATTCTACATCCTATTAACTTAAAAAAAAAGCATTGACTGTTAACTGGTCGGCGCTGCCCCTCCTTACCCTACATATGTTTCAATTATTTAGCAATTTTTTTTTATACGCTGTTATTTTTCTATTAAAATCTACATTTTCTGGGTTTAGTTTAAATTTTAAAAGATTATTATTAAATCAAATTTTCAGAAATGAAAGTTTAAATTTTGAAAATATTCCAAGTAAAAATTATCTGAATTTTTCAATGATAATCATTGTTTATTGTTTTTTATGTTGTGAACTGATTATTTGATTATTACATGAATTATTTTGGTTCCAATATTAAATTACATAAAGGTTAAATTTTAATTTTTTTTCAATCAAGTAACATAAACTAATTATTTACTTTGAAGTTATGTGGGCAAATATTAGCTATAATTTGTATGATAAAAGTATATTTCTATTTGAAATACCTCTATTTCAATTTCATAATTTTTCAAATATTTGTGATGTGAAATGAGCATCTGAATTTAATTTTCAAAAGTATATGTACATATGTTTGATTTTCTTAGGGAATTAGTTTAAAAGGTTATTGATAAATAAAAATTTCAGAAATTAAAGTTCAAAATTTTTTAAATCTAAAGTATAAATTATTTTAATGTTTCAATGAAAATAATTTTTTATTGCGATTTATATGTGGGACGGATTAATTCATTATTAGCTGATTAATCTTTTTCACAATATTACATTACAAAAAGTTTAAATTTTAAGTTTTTCCTAATTAAGTAACATAAATTGATTATTATTTTAAGGTCATGGTGTTGAATATTTGCTATAATTTGTATAATAAAAGTTTGTTTATATTTAAAATACCTGTATTACAATTATATATTTTTTCAAATGTTTGTGATGTTGTTAAATGAGAAATGAGTATATGAATTAAATTTGTTAAATTATATGTGCATAAGTTTTTTGTCCTGGAATTCATTTGAAAGGTTATTAATAAATCAATTTTTTAGATGTGAAAGTTCAAATCTAAAAAAAAATATAATGTAAAAATTATTTTAATGGTTCAGTGAAAATGATTGCTTGTTTTATTTAATTAAATAACATAAATTGCTTATTTACTTGAAGCTTGTGTAGTTGATTTCGTGATTATATCGGCAATAAATTAAGTTATAAAGTTAAAAAAAAAGTTAGAAAGCTTATTAAATTTCACATCGATTACTTTGAAAGAGGCCCATGTATGCTAACGATCGAACTGCACTTCTAGGTAGAGTCGTAAGCTCGTTCAATAAACAGTGGACTATCATACGAGCGCGCTAACTTTATTATTAAATTTTTACATTCTCATCTCAATGAGAAGGTATTGGTTTTATGTGAAAAATGAATTTCGCGGATTCAATCAAATGTCGACGTTTTGAGGCCCCCTGAGTCAGAAAAAAAACTATTTTTACGTCCGTTTGTCTGTCTGTAGTCGGTAGTCTGTAGCATCGTGTAGGCACGATAACTTTCGAAAGATTGATCAGATTGGATTGTGCTTCGGCACACTTTTTTTAGGTCTAAAAATAAAGAACCAGTTCGTTAACCAGCTGTTTTGGATGGAAATTCAAAAAGTGAGCGCATTTTGAAAATTTTTAAGACCACTTTTTTCAAGATTTAAAAATTCGATGTACGATTACTAGTAGTACTCAAAAAGGCAAACAATTTATTACAATGACATTTTTCTATAAAAAAAATTATCAGAGTTATAGCATTTTCAAAATAAAAAAAAAACGAAAATTAACATTTTAAGCCGAACAACGCACGATATGAACAAAAGTCATGATGAGAAAAACGTTTCTTTTTGAGAGCCCTATAAGATTATTATAAGAACTTTTCAAATTTTTTCGAAAAATCAAAAATTCAAATTTTGATCCCACAAAAAATAATAAAAAATCAAAAACTCAATTTTTCTGTCAAACTATGCAAGATACAAAAAAAAAGATGAACAGATAAAAATCGTATTCGTGAAAAACAACATTAAAAATTAAAAAATTTAATTTTTGGACAAACGACACAAGCTATGCGAAAAAAATGAATAGACTGAAGTTGCTCATAAAAAGAATTACACATTTTTTATCAACAATTTTCCGATAGGACGCTTAGTTTTTGTTTTAATCGTAAAAAATAACATTACAAATAAAAGAAATTAATGTTTTGGAAGACGACACAAGGAAGGGGTAAAAATAATAAGTAAACTTGTTCACTCAAAGAGGATGTATAAATTTGTTATTTATAATTTTCAGAAAGGGCGAGTAGTTTTTTTCAATCGTAAAAAATAAGAATGAAAATGCAAAAAATTAAATTTTTGGCAAAACGACACAAGAGACGAAAAAAATGAAAAGACAAAAGTTGTTTAACCAAAAAAGATCTACAAATTTGTTATAAGCTCTTGTTATAAAAATGCATCAAAAATTAGAAATTTACTTTTTGGAAAAACGACACAAGCTACAATGACTTTTTATTTAACAAAATTGTTTGCCTAAATTATATCTACAAATTTGCTTAGAACCACTTTACACCAGTATGCGTATTTTCAGTTTAAATCATAAAAAATAACGTTGAACGTGAACAAATTAAGTTTATGGAGAAACGACACAAGTTGCAATAAAATGTATAATAACAACACTTTTGTATAGGATGCACACTTTTCTATAATCATAAAAACAAGTAAATAAAAATACTTATGTTTCAATATAAATGCATATTATGAATTTTGATAATATACATTTATTGAAATGATAGATTTTTCAGGGTAGCGGAGAATAAAAATTAGTGCAAAATAAGTAGCAAATATTGAAGTATTCATAAAAAATAAAATTTGTACATTATTCTGCAAAATCTGAATAAGCAGTACCAGCTTGAGATACAGAAATAAATATGATATACATTTAATATGATAGTGTTGAACGTAATGTAGAAAACTTTAGATTCTGGAAAAAATCGAGTGCGAAGCACGAGATACGTGATGAGAATGTGTTCGTTAAAACCAAAGGAGCTTAAACAAAAGAGAATTCACAATCACCAAATTACAGTTGTCGATGATTTGACCTTTAATTTTAGAAGGTCTGGGCGCAAATGTGGGGGAAATATAAAAACCGAGTGCGTAGCGCGAAGTAAATACATCATCAAACGCGAAGCGTTAGATAAATATATTATTGAGCACGAAGCGCGAGAACCAACAGTCTCGTAATAAATAGTTTAATTCTGGTTAATTTCTAAGAGAAGTTCATGAATTTATGATATAATTTATTTATATACGTATTAGGGTGGTTCACGAAAAACTTTTTTTTATTTTTCGCCCAGACCTCGAATTTGAGATTTTCGTAGTTTTCAATTCTTTTAAATATACATATTTGTTTTAGAGAAATATATTATAAATAAAAATTGCAGCTAGTACGAAGGACAAAACTTTCACTTTTTGTCCGATTGAAATAAAAATTACTTGGCGCCAGTAAAAGGCATAAAAAGTACTATTTCTCATAAAAAGGTAAATATAAGGGGATAATTGTTCCCCTAAACATTTTTTGTAAGGATTTACAAAATTATGAGACCTTCTCCGTACAACAGGGGGAAAATATATAATAGATATGAGATGAAAAACTTGAAACTGGGGTACCAGAAAAATAAAAAATAAATATTTAACAAGGCCTTTAATGGGTTTTCCATCAATGAAATTTTATAAAATAATAACGTACATCAATATGAGGAAGAGAGAATAACAGATTACTGATTTTATATGAAATCATATTTTTAATATTTTCATATATTCACAACAAATATACTGCACATCGTTTAACTATAATTTCTTATATTCGCAACAAATATACAGTTGGACAAAGTAAACATTTTTTGTATGGATGAATGTTTCATTTTCTTATAAAATGAAAAAGAAATAGCTAATGCATTTGTGCTTCGCAACATCACAAATGCTTAAATCTCTTTACACCAAGTTCTTTCATTCTCGTAGACTGTATTATATAATATTGAAAATTGTAACATCAATAAATGACTTTTACTCTGACAGCATACATAAAACATTTGATAAGTGCATGCTTCATTTAAACCAGGAGTGACTAACATTGCACAGTTCATCTGTATGTTTGTTTAGAATATAGAAAAAAATAGATAAATGAAGCACTGTGCATTTGTTATGAATATAAGAATATATTAAAACATGATTTTGTATAACATGAGTAATATGTTATTCTCTCTTCCTCTTATTGATGTATTTTACTTTTTTATAAAATTGCGTTGATGGGGACCCTATTAAAAGCTTTGTTAAATAATTTTTTTTTATTTTTTCATTTTTCTGATGCCCCGGTTATAAGTTTTTCATCTCATATCTATTATATATTTTTCCCCTATTGTGTGAATTTTGGCAATCCTTACAAAAAATGTTTAGGGGTTTTTTGTGAACCCTAATACGTATATTATAATTTCAAAATTACTAATATTTAATGCAATATAATTTTTTTCTCAAATAAAGATACTTGTAATAATTAAAAGAAACCGCATAGGCAAGTGTGGATTAAAAAGCTATCGTATTAGCTCCCACGAAAAAATATTATTATAGTCGCTTTTTAGAAAACTACTGTTTTGGGACATCATCCTAAAGTTATCCAAAAAAATTAATATTCTTAATAGCCACTTCATTAATATTTTCATATTGTTTCAAATATTACCGCCAGGAGATCATACCGATCACCGCAGGTCAATAAAAAATGTCGACTTGATTTAAGCTCGATAAGCCTGCCCAAGAAAAAACCACTCGGCCGACCAACTTTCGTCTTAAGCACGCTTCCGCATTTTTCATTATAATTCGAGAACAAGTAAATATTTCAATATTTCTTGGTCTCAATTTGAAGAGGAAATTCTAAGCTTTAATTTAGCGAAGCTTTAAGTCTTTCAATTTACTTCCTTGAAGTAAACATATTCCTTGAAATCGCTGGAGATCTTCGAATTTCTATAAAAAGGATTTCTGCAAAAATCTCAAATGATTTAGGTTTTATGTTAAAAGATTAAAATAAATTTTACTTATATCAAGAAAGTTATAACTTACCTACTACAAATAAATTTAGAAAACTTAATGAATACGTTTTGGTATCCTTATTTTTACTTTCTTCTCCTGTTCTCTTTATATATTATAATTTAAAGTTCTACAACTTTGAAGTGTTACAATTGGAAATTCTTGATTTTTGAAATTATATAGTTACAAAATATGCAATTTACAAGATCTTTCTTTCATCGAAGTGGCTAGGTCTAGGCTCACCAAAAATATTTGTGCTACGCTCACCGAATTTTGGCGAAACTTACCGCCCTTTTCCAGCTCCCCTTGGCTCACTGAAAATATTTCTTCTATATTCACCGAATTTCGGTGGTGGGAAACTTACCCTGCGAATTTAAACAAAACATACCTAAATATCGAGTCGGCACTTTTTATTGGCCTGGTGTTCTGTATGATTTCCTGGTGGGAAATATTACAAATAATATAAAAATATTATTACAGTCGCTTGTGAGAATATTAGTTTTTTGGGTTTAGAATGATGTCCCAGAAAATTAGTATTCTTAAAAGCAACTATAATAATATTGTTATAATGTTTTAAATAACTATTCGTGTGAGCTAATACGATAGATCTTTAATCCAAACTTGCCTATGTGGGTTTTTGGAATTACTACAAGTATCTTTATTTAAGAAAAAAATATGGCATCACATTCAATATGAATAATTTTGAAATTTTAATATACTTATATAAATAAATTCAATAATAAATGCATTAACTCCTCTTAGAAATTAAACATAATTCAACTATTTATAATTATTTGGTACAAGATTTCATATTCAACGCTGGATCAACTTGCGATTCACAGATTATGATATAAAATCATTATAAAATTGTGATTTGAGGGAATTAAGGGATTTCAAGGAATTTCAAAGATTTAAAAAATATTTCAAATATTTGTAATAGATTTCAAGAACGTGAAGGTATTTTGAAGAATTTTAAAGCTTTTAGGGTATTTTAAAAGATTGTCAGGAATTTTCAAGCGCTTAAAATCTAAAGTGAATATTTCAAAAGATTTGAAATATTTTAGGGTATTTCCAAAGATTCCAAGGATTTTTCCAAAAATTAAACAAATTTGAAGGTATTTACAAGGATTTTAATGATTTTAAGGAATTTAAAAAAAAAGGTATGCGGTTTTAAAGAATTTCCTAGATTTTCGGAAGATTTGAAATGATTTTATAGGACCTATAAGGTTTTAGGATATTTGAAAAGATTCCAAGGGATTTTTAAATAATTTTAACGGATTCAATCAGATTTCGGAGGATTTCAATGATTTTAAGGGATTTTCAAAGCTCTTATGGTATTTAAATAGATTTTCCAGGATTTCAGGAAATATCATGAGATTTCATGAAATTACACGGGGTTTTCAAGGGATTTTATTGGATTTCACCGAATTGGAAAGATTTAAATTTGCAATTATTTTTGGTAGAGAGTGAGGGAGTTTATAGGGGAAGGGTGGCAAGGGGGTTATTTGTTTTCAGCGTGCAAATATGCGTGATAAATTGTATTTCAAAAAACATAAAAGAAAATCGATATTTTTGAAAGTAAAAACCTCGGCATCTCAAAAACCATAAGAGATCGACACTTTTTTCGGCCAGATTTATGTTTAACGTAAAAAAATACATAAAATATTTGTTTAAATTTAATACCCGTAAAAATTTAATAATTCTAAAAACGCATTAAGAACTGTACATTTCAACTGAGTTTTATTTGGTTCAAGAAACTAACATAACAGACTAAATATTACAAAATTAGTAGCGTTCCTGATTGAGCATTTGAAAATTACGAAAGGTCAAAACAAATATTTTGGAATTTAATCTTTTTGAAGCTAAGCAACTTTAATTTCGAGGCATCATAAATTAAACTATTTTTGAATTGCGCATTCAAAACTATAATTTTAGATTTAAATTCTCGACATTTTAAAGATGATCAAAATTATTAAAAGATATCGTATCATGTAGTATCTAATAAAATTCAAAGTGATAACCGTTTTTTCAACTTTCTAAGTCGCTATTAATTGATCAAGAATGGTTATCGAAAGTTCGCCAATAGGTCAATCGACGCGTCTCGAAGACCCGAATAATTACATCAAATACAATACTCTTATGATGCCAATTTAAAAAAATCCTCTTAAAACAAAATAAATAATTTTGTTAAGATATTTAAAAACGATATTGGTAGGTTATGGCAGATCGTGAAAGGTCCTTCAATGGGACAATCGATGCGGCTTGAAGACGCAAAAAAATATAACATAAACATATACATTACTATTGTATCCCCAATATTAAACAAGTTTTTCTCATATCAACAAGAGAAACAATATATTTTTTTAATTTATATATCGCTATTGCTAAAATATAAGGTTCGTCTATAGGTCACTCGGCGAGTCTCCAGAACGCGAACAAACATGTCAGATAAGTACTATAGTATTCCTAATATGAACAAACTTTTTTTCATATAAACAGAATACAAACTTTTTTTAAACTTTATAAATCGGTACTAGTGGGTCATAAAAGTTTCAACAATAGGTCAATCTATACGTCTCGAAGATGCGAACAAATAGACTAACTATCGCATTGTTGTATTTTGATTTTCAAAACAGTTTTTCTCATATAAACAGAATAAACCATTCCGTTGAAACTTAATAAATCGGTACTGGTGAACCATAAAGTGTTCAACAATGGGTCGATCGATGCGCCTCGAAGACGCGAACAAATAAACTAAATAGATATCGTGCTACTGTATTTTAAATATCAAAAAAGTTCTTCTCATATAAATAAGGTACCATTTTTTTTCCTCAAAATTTCTGAACTAAAAAAAACTACTTCTAAATGGCCGATCTAGCTCAAAATCTTGTCAGGCCTGGATATTAATGAAAGCTACAATTCTTTCAAATTTTGTGATCATAGCTCTTCAAGTTTTCGAGATATGGTGAACAGAAAAAAGTTACATACACACATGCACTCACAAACATTTTTTGAAAAATGTATTTTCGAGCTCCTTGGGTCGAATTATATTGAAATACGTCAAAAATATAGATTTGCAAATTTCAGTCATTACAAAACTCCCTCTATGAAGAAGCAAAAATTTATTATAAGTGGACTACGCCGAATTTCAATTTGATTACTCTGGATTGCTTGGATTTTATGGATTACTCTGGATTATAGGTCGATAAGTCCGGATTGAAGGTAGAATACTCCGGATTACCAGATGATTACTTACATTCAAAATTGATTACTCCAGACTACAAGTGAATTACTGTGGACTGCAAGTAGATTATTCCGGATTACACTCGATTGCTCATATTTTCTTGGCTTACTCCGGCTTACAAGTGGATTACAAGTACAGTACTCTTTAATACAATTGGATTTCCCAGATTAATCTAGATTACTGCGGATAATTGAATTATTGCGGATTACCAGCGCGTATAACCGAACGGTCCCGTGGATTACCAAAGTTGTTTCCCCTTCGACATTATCTAAATTTAGCACGGACGATTTCCCATTTCAAGTAACAAATTTTTCCATTTTTAGGGTTTCGTAGCCCCGAGCAGAAACCTTTCTTGCTTCGGTCGGGTGTCCGCCCGTCCGTGCGTCGTACTTTTTTCCAAGAAGGGGAAGTAAGGGGAACTTAACTTCTAACTCCTAATCCTAACTCCTAACGCCTAACTGCTAACTCCCAATTCCCAACTTCCAGCTCATAGCTCACAAGGGGAGGGGAAGTAGGGGAAGTCAGGACAATGAAGGAAGTTAAGTAGGGTCAATGAGGAGAGGGGAATCAGGGGAAGTAAGGGGAAATGAAGGGAGTCGTGGTAAGGGACGTCGGAGGAAATGAGGGGAGAGAAAATACGGGAAGTAGTGGAATAAGGAGAGGGTAAGTAGGGGTAATGAGGGGTTAGAGGAAGTAGGGGGAAATGTGGGGTGAAGTGAGGAGAGGGGGAAGTATATGATAAAGAAGTTGATGAAGGGAGGCGAAGCGAAGGTGAAGTGTGTGGAAGGGAAGTAGGGGAGATGAAGTTTGGTAGGGGAGGTGAAATAGGGGAATGTAGGGGTAGTAGCGGCAAGGCTTTCACTAATTTTTCTGATTCTTGTCTCAAAATTCTTTAACTTCAAATTTCGTCACCTGTCTAAAATTAGGTCCCTCGTCACTCAGAATTTCATAAAATTCAGGAATTATTGAAAATCGTAGAGCAAATCTGCCTGATTTCCGAATATCGAGTGTTTCTAGTAAACCGGGAAACAATCAAAAATTAAATAAAACGTCATTGCATGATGAAGATATCAATATGAAGTACGTAATGTCTACTCTGGTCTCTGACTAGTGATGATACTATTGATGTTGATCATTTTTTTTCGAACTCGAATACGCAATTACGTATGCTCTGCGAATGACACATTATGTACATTGTTGCCAATGATGATTCTATTATAGTGTGTGCTATCTTCAATAAAAAAAAAATTAAAAGTCGTTCACACTCTTCGTATTATAAAATAGCAAGCTCTAATTCTCGTAATTCGCTTTACCGTTTATACTTTGAATGATTTTTTATCTTCTTATTTAATGAGGCGTTTGGACAGATTTATTATTAATTTAATCCGAGGGGTTAATCACTCCTGCAATCTGGTGTACATTATGGTGGTCCAAAAATGCATTAGATTTTTTTCTTGAATTTTTATGCATATCGCCCTGAAATTTCTTCCAATACACACAAAAATAAATACATTTTTTTTTTTTTTTTTGTAAATTATATTTAAAGTTTCCGCAAACCGCATGAAGTTTAAAACTTATTTCACATTATGAAAAAATACGTTTTTGTAAATTTGATTTAGAATCGTCAATATTAGGTCAATCAAGTCAAAAATAAACACTTCTTTTCAAAATTAGCTATAGAATACAAATAAATAATTATTTTTTAAATATCACCCCATAAGTGTATTTTATAGGGTCAAGATTATTATAAGATTTTCAAAGATTTCAAGATACTTCTATTGAACTTTGGAAGATAAATTAAATCAAATTAAATTTGAAGGTGCTCATCCTAGCGATTTCAAAGATTTCAAAGGATTTTAAGGAATTTCAAGGAATTCCACAATATTAGAGGATTTCAAAGATTTATAGGGATTCAAACGTTTTTAGAAAGAGAACTTCAATAAGTAAGTTTGATTCGAATTATATTTAAGGGCTTTCAAATTATATATTTTTTTTTTGTAATGGATGTTTACGATATCTGAAGCGTTTAAGGGCTTTTAAGGAATTCTAAAGGATTTTAAGAAATATACAGAATTTCAATGGATTTCAAAGAATTTTGTAGAATATAAAAAGGCTTCGAAGGATTTACAGAAAACTTCCGAAAGTACATGAAATTTTAAGGGATTCTTAGCGATTCCAGAAATTCCAAAGGATTTTGAAATATTTCAAGGAATTTCACAAAATTTAAAGGATTTTATGGAATTTAATTCAATGTAAATATATGGGATTTCAAATGATTTATACATTACGGAATGAATTCAATTTGATGTCAAAGGTTTTCTACGGATGTCAACAATTCAAGGAGAGAAGATTAAGATGTATAGGACGTCTAATTGTTTTGAAAATTTATAGATACTTTACAACTTTCAATGGATTTGAACGGATTATAACAAATTTAAATTAAATTTTAAGAGATTTTAAAGATATCAAGGTAATTTACAGATTTTTGCTGCGTTAAGTTTATATATGTGTATTATTTATTCCAATGCTGATTATGCTATAATTGTTTTCCATATAATGATTTTCTATAATGAATTTCCAATAATCGATGGAATCTAACAAATAAAAGTAAAAAATCCGAGTAATTAACCCCTTGATTTAATCAAATATACTGAAACTTGGATTTAAAAAGTCCGGATTTACGACATTATGAGAATTCATGTCCTTGGCAGTTTCATGATGAGGGGAGTCAAGCCCGAAACGGATCTTAAATCCAAGTTCCAGTGTAAATAATTTCAAAAAACCTAGTAGCATGTAGACGTATTACTTAGAACTCCCAGAATATTGTTTAATTAGAGCAATCAGAGCAAATAAGGATTTTTTAAGTCTTTTGGTTTAGCTTCAATTTGGCGATTATACTTATGTCAGAATTTACGCTAATCTGAAATATTTCTATGTTCAACATTAAAAAATAGAGACAAAAATTAAGGTTAAAAAGTTTTTTGATAAACTAACTTTTGTTTTGGAAGACTTCTTGTAACCATCGAGCATTAGTTTTTGAAGACATTTTTACATTCATTTTATAGAGTAATGGAATCATGCAAAATTTCAATCTCTAGTTTTTTTAATGAACGTTGTAGCCGCGCTGATTTTTGAAGGTTTTGACAAATCAAATCAGCCGTTGATACAAATTTGTAGGGTCCCAAAATGAAGGTCAGGTTCGTGAACCAGATTAATTCAACTTAAATTGAAAAATGTATAGTAATTAAAAAATTTGAAACAAAATTTCTTCTAAAGTTTCAGAAATTTTGTTGTTGAAATTTCAGAAGCATTCTAAAAAATTGGTCTTTTTGACTTCAAAATTCAATTATTTTTGGTTGAAGTACAATATTTTTCTGTTGAAAATTCTTTTTTTTAGGATTCAACTACTTCGATAAAAATTCGTCTTTTTGGTTAAATTAAACTGGTTGAAAATTCGTCTTTTTACATTGTATTAAAATTGTCTGAAATTTCACACCAGAGTTTTTCAACGGATCTGCACGTTTTGAGATCCCCTGAAGCCGAAAATCAACTGTTGGCGATGGCGTCTGTATGTCTGTCCGTCTGCCTTGACTTTTTTTCATATCATGCGTTGTTTGGCTTAAAATATTAATTTTCATTTGTTTTTTGAGATTTTGAAAATGCTATAACTCTGATATTTTTTATTTTATCGAGAAATTTCACTTTGATAAATTGTTTGTCTTTTGGAGTACTACTAATTACCGTACATAGAATTTTCAAATTTCGAAAAAAGTGGTCTCAAACATTTTCAAAATGTGCTCACTTTTTGAATTTTGGTCGGAAATATCTGGTTAACGAACTTGCAAGCTAATATCATAGCTGGGCTGGTCCGATGAGAAGCCCAGTTAGCTAGAAGAAGCCCAAGCTGGGAAAAAATAGACGAAGGCCGAGGCACGGCCAAGAAAACGGCACCCCCTGAAGTAATGCGAAAGCGGTTCCGGGGGGAATCATGTCAAGGAGAAAGGGTGGTGTTTTTTAGTGGGTCGTTGATGGCGTTACTATAATGATCAAATTAAGATCTTCGTACATATAGTACATACAGTATAGGAAACACAATTATAAATGTAATTACGCAATATTTTTATAAGTTTCATCGCACTTCGCATCAAAAGAAATATTATATTTTGCTCTTTCGTTTTCTCAAATTGAATTATGGTGTGGAGGATTTTGGTTTACATTTCGTTTACATGTACTACCTTATAATTCTTAGAGAATGGTTTATGTTTTCCTATGGGAGTTTCCTCAAATTCCTGTTGGTCCAGTGTGTCGACCGCGCCGCTGTCCATATTTATTTTCGCCCGCATTTGAACACCATCAATACGCGTATATATTCCACGAAGAATTCTATTGTTTCGGTCCAGTGTAGCCATGATGTCACGAGTGGAGGTTGTGATACAATTTTGCTCTTCAGTTGGCATTGGCAAAGCGGCATAACGTACTCCTCTTAATTCAAGTCCTTTATCGGCAGGGAAATTGTATCTGTGAATTTCAAATACCCGGTGCGGATTCTTGTGAGGAATAAGCCTGACAAATCTAAGCTGGTCATGTTCAAATCCAACTACGAGCAATGAAGGTGCCTGAGAGGAGGAGACTTGGACCTGGCATGAGAAGGAGGCTCAGAATGAGAAGTACACCTGTCAGAAGAATAAGGTCCGTTAGGATGCACAGATCTGTCAGGAGAATGAGGTCCTCCAGGAGAAACAGACATGTCAGGAAAATAAAAAGCTGTGCGGCGAGGAACACCAGGAAGTGGTTCGCAATTCGGTAGGCTTTCGAACTGTGAACTCAATTCTGCAACAAGAAACAGGGTATTAATTTTTTCTTAATGTACTTTCAGCACGAAGCAATTTTTTAGTTTTTTTTTTAATTAGAAACATAAGTTCGTTACAGAGCTATCTAATGGTCTGCTAAATTAGGAAGAAGTTCACTATTTCAAGGTTGAGATAATATAAATTGAAATCAACACCTTATGCTTGTAACACCTATTCTAGAGTATCGAAAATGCCACACAGTTTACCTCATGGGCTAAACTTTTCTTATTTTTTTTTTAACTGAGAAAACATAGAAAAAAAAAATCTAGAGGTTCTGTGAAAATTTAAAATATTTTCCCATTTTATTTATAAAGTAGAGCCCTAAAAGAGTGACAGAACAGAGAGTTCCGATAGATTAGATACTTGGACAGGCTTTCAGTTGATCGATATGGTGTTGGAGCGTCTTCTATGAACATGTGTGTTTCTTCGTATGGATAGCTCTTTGTATGAATTTATGCTAAAGTATATAATCGTAGTATATAATGCAGTATATGATCCTCAAAGTATATAATCGTATGTTAGTATTGACTATGCGCTTGCATTCGTAGCTATAGGGCTTATGGATATAGGAATACATAACCATGTTTCTCCAGTTGAGTGGTCTAGTGGAAAAAAATACGGGGAAAAGTAATGGAAAAGGTGCAAGAGTTCGCTGTGTAGTGAATTGTGAAAGTACAATGAAAAATTGTCTACTTGAACGGAATTGGATCAATTTCAAGTCGTGTTTGCACATTTTTTTACATATGGCTTATAAGGAACAAAATTTACAGTGGAACATGTCTTTCCTATACATGCAAATACATTCTATAAAAATCTGAATCTTATTACGTTCAGTTGAACAATTAAACTTAAACAAAAGTTCTTTCCTATTCTGTTGCAAAACCCAGTAAAAAGAAACTAATTGGGAAGAATTAAGAAAAATTCGCTAGGAGCCCCCGTGAATCTCTACTTGCGTCAATCACGAACTGGAACAGGTTGCAAATTTGTGTAAATTCGAGAAAAGTAATATAATCTGCGAATATCCAATTCGCCCCAATTCGCCGACAAATTCTTAAGGGAACTAATTCATTTGAACGCGTCAACGCGAAATTATTTCAGTGTCAGCCAATTCATTTTCATTCGCAATATTTTAAGTCAAGCTCCAATTCGCTTAAATTTTTCAGCGCGAATACAGTTCAAGACTGGCCTATTCAATTGAGCTCGCAAGGTGTGGCTAATGCGCTGGCTACAAAGGATCCGTTGTAAATATATATGTATATAATTGAAAAATAAGGTTAACAAACACCGCAGGGTCCCACTGGGAGCAACTGCGATCTAAAAAGTGACACCGGCTCCCAGTAGGACAGCGGTAAATCTCACTCATGGCCACCTCTCGCAAACGTGAGATGGGTGGTCACAGGACACGACGAAATCACAACGACAGGCCAGCGAAACCCACGTGTGTTTTGAGGGCACGAAGCGACCCAAGGATGACAGCTTTCTGCATCCATCCCGCAAGTGTCGTGGAATATTTTTGGCACGCGGGTATGGCTTCAAGATCACGAGCCAGTGATAGTTTCGCACCTCCGAGAGCACCCATCACAAGGACAATTACTTGTACCGAATATTTTGGGTACAGTCGTTGCAGCTCCCTTTCAAGGTCTTGATACCTCTCCTTCCTTTCTTCCTTCTTCGCAGTCATGTTTTATTGGGACGGAGCCGAGAATTCGATCACAAATATAGTTCTTTTTTCGAAGTCTTGGAGAACAATGTCAGGGCTCGAGTGTGCAACGGAGACTGCTGCCCGAGAATTGTAGTTTCAGAAAATTTGGCACTTTTTGTTTCAGGCAATTGACTGTATCTCCCTTGGAGCGTTCGACAGGGCATGGTCGCGGCCAACACCATAGAAGCGACAAAGATGGCAGTAAATCATGTCTGTAGATATAAGTTGTTACTGCGTGGGTGTGACACCCCGATTGTATGTGTTCCAGGTACTGAGCATGTGCAGGACACGCTCTGCACTTATTGCTGGAAACTTCTTGACATAAAATGTGGTCACGGTATGCTAAGAAGCAAATGACACCGTCTTGGCATGCGGAAATAAAATCCTTTGTACCTGAATCAGGCCCTGATGATCTGAGGAAGCAAAAGTTTGCGCCTTCCTCAAGGACTGGTTCTCTGCATTCCTGTGAAAATTTCCGTGCATTTTCTTGTCGAGTGTTCATGATAGAATATTTGAACTTATGCTTTCTTCACTCTGGCTCTCAGAAATGAAGCATCTAGATGGAGTTATGCACTTTTCTGAATTCTGATGTTGAAATTCAGGCCAAGGGGTTTGGCTGTTTCTTTCGCAGCTTTGTAAAGGAACGCTTCTCAACCAATCATCAAGTGGTTCCTGACCATTTTTAGGAGAGGATTTTTGAAATTGGCAACGATATAAACTGTTCTTACAACAATTCGGTTATGAAGACTTTTAAGATTCAGGAGCCGGCGTCCACCTTGATGGCGTGGAATGTATAATCGTAAAACTGTCGAATTGATATGCAAGCTTTCATACATCTGCATGATCTTACGTGTGGAGACATCAAGTGCCTCAGGTTCGTTCTTCGTCCAGTCAACCTCCCTAAGCGAGTAGAGTAGAACCGGGATAGCAAGCATGTGGGTTGCAGATACTTCGTTCAACGCACGCCCAGGTATGTATAGTTCTCTTCAGTGTTAAGATGTCTAATGACACTTATATTCACAAGATGAGGGTCTTTGGGAATACCAACAAACTTTACTTTTTTCAGTGAATTTTGGCACATTTATCCCAACCAAATTGCATCCTAATCTCTCCCGTGTACTTGTTGACGATATTTATGGCAGTTTGAAATTTGCCTTCACCAGAGGCATATATCTTCAGGTTATCCATATAAAATACATGAGTGACCTCATGCTCGCGCTGGTTAGTGTCGCCACAGAGGTATAAAAGCAATAAAATTAGTACGTTTCTTTTTGAAAATCACAATAAGATACATATTCATTTACCTAAACACTATATTTATTCACTTATTTCATCAGCGATAAAGGAGACATCTTGGCCAATTCGAACAGCTGCGGAAATGGTCTACCGGTCGCCAGAGAGACTTGCTACTTCGAAAATGGCCGCCCAAGATGCCCACGTTTGCACCACGTCGTCCGACGTGTATTATCGCGTGCCCACAGCAACGGTTCCCTTGAGTAACGTCTGCCTCCACTGCCTGTCGTCAGGATTCAAGTCGGGCGTGCCCCACTTCCGGGTATCAAGGGAATCTTGGTCCGCACTATTCTTGAATTTTAACACACGCGCGGTCTCTGAAGTCACACCGCGCGGGGTCGAGAGTGGAAGCTAAAAACACTTTGAAGGCTAATACTGAGGCCACCTACCTTGCAGCCAATGCGCATACTCTTTCTTTCTTTTATTCACTTTTGTGTCTACTTTGTGTTCAAGGCTCTTTTTACCCTTTCGCCTATTTTGGTATTTTTCGTTCTCGCCGGGTGCACCGCCGCGAAGTCGAAAATAAAAAAACAAGTGACAGGTTCCGCGTTCCTCTCCGCTTCCTTCCTTCTCGACTTTGGCAAGTTTCGTGTCGAGGCTCTTGATTGGTCGGTTGGGATCAAGAAGGATTGGTTGTCGATTTCGGCTAATGGGTACCTTCGTACTTTTCTTGCTTGCTTCCCATTTGTCCTCAGGTGCTGTCTCGATCGTGATCGTTTACTGGGTCTTATTAGCGCAGGGTCGGCCAGCCATGCCTTGGTAAATGGCTGGTCGACTTCTTTACGTACTGCCTTCAACACTGCTAGTGGAGCTTAATGGTGTGGTATCGCAGGGTTGGTTTGTCCTGACTCGTTGATTGACTCCATACCGCTACTCGCCGCTGGTCGTGGCGCTGAGATATAATGCCGACAGCGAAAAATTGCTGCTAGTTATAGCAGCCCCCGCTTGGTCGGTGAAGGAAGATTGTCTGGTAATGGTGCTGCGCTATGGTGCCGACAATGGAAAATGGCTGCTAGTTGTGACACCTCCCAACTTCGTCAGTAAAACATGGCCGTCTAGTAAGGGCGCTGTGCTATGGTGCCGACAAAGGAAAATGGCTGCTAATTGTATTACCTTCCTACTTCGTCGTTGAAACATGGTCGTCAGGTAATGGTGCGCTGTTATGCGCGGGACTGGTGCGCCGTGTTGGTTACGTTCCATCTTCCCGCCCTGCTTCTTTGTTGGCTAGGAGGTTATTGGCTGTCCGCTCCGTCTGCTTGTTGTTGACGAGCTGTCAGTTTGCTACATACTTACGATCTCGACTCCTCTTACACAAATTATAAAGAATTTTAATATCGGTCAAATTAAGGGTCCTCTGACGCTTTGACGCTGATTGTACCATCTGCGCACCCGCAAATGTACAGTTATGTTGCCTTAATCTAGACTTGATTTTTGGCTGAACGGTAAGAGTGTGCTTATTATCTTTTTAAGAAGCATCCTTTCCTCGCGTTTGTAGGTTAGGTACGGCTTCCGCGCAACCCCGGAAAGTTGTTTTCACATCTTTCTGAGTTTTCTCAGAAACTTCATTACAATATATATATATATATATATATATATATGTGAAGCATGGATATATAGATCTGAGACGAATTGAACATCTATATGAGATTTAATCAAATTTAAAATAGTTTTATTACTTGCATTAATTGCTAAATCTTGATATCTGCTTTGTAAAAAAACTTAAGATATATTTAAAGAACTTTTCATAGCTAATTTCTCATTTTCTGTGAAAATTTCCAATTCAGTTAACATATGGATGAAAATTTCTCAAGCGTTTCACGCAAGCAAATACATAATTGACCTTAACTCCTACTAGAGTTATCCAATTTAACTTTCCATGGGAAGTTTAGAGACGTTTTCTCTTCAGCTTTACGACGTTGTTCTGCAAGAGAAGCCGCACATGTTTTCAACCGTTTTTGGAAAAGAAAACTTGTTTTAACCCCTCGGAAATAATCTATTAATGAAAATGAAGGAAATGAAATTAGTGGAGATATAGGACATTTCTGGCGCGCAGCTGCCGTGTTGCGAGCGTCTGCGTTTGAAATTCTAGCTAAAGCCAGAATTTTTTTAGCGGAAATAGTATTGCTGTTATGAACTATTAAAAAACTAATCATTTTAGTTATGTATCAAAGAGGTTTCTACTTTTACTATGTAATTTGATCCACTTTTATGTCGAAACTTTATTTTTAAGGCTTTGGAAACAATCGCTCGACACTCCCTCCGAGCACCATCCACAATAAGACGCGTCTAGTATTACTTTGAGGAGCGACGGGACTCACTCAGGAGCACCCTCAAGGTTATAATAAATGTAATTATCAATTTAATGAATCTCTCAAATGACTCTTCTCAGAAAAAATAATTATAGCTGCGGTGCGGCAGCTCTGCGCAACGAATGTCCTATATCTCTATGTTGAAAAAGATGTGCAGACTCTCTTGGAAAAAAAGCCACCAAAATAAGGGCAAATTAAAAAACGAAGGTGAAATATATATATATATATATATATTTAACTTATCATTTTTGTCGTAAAGCTGAAGGAAAAAGCGTTTTTCAAACCCACACAGAAAAGTTCAATTGGATCGTACTAGAGCTCTCCTCTTTCGGAAATTATAAGAGGTCCACTATGTCTAAGATTCAGTGGACCTTCAAGAAGATAGGGAAAAACAAGTTTTGAAGCGGGTACACTTGATAAATGTCGCCTCACAATAAATTAATAATACCTATTTTGTTTAAAATAAAGGAGGGCAGCAAAAATAAGTCTATCGCCCCCACAAATGAGACTGCTGCCATATTAAAGCTTGTGTTTCCTAAATCAAATTTTCTAATCGATCTAAAGTGGTAGAATTTAGCATGTATACTGTTTCTTGCCATTTAAT
The DNA here is from genome assembly GCA_011634705.1 of Andricus grossulariae. Lineage (NCBI taxonomy): Eukaryota > Metazoa > Arthropoda > Insecta > Hymenoptera > Cynipidae > Andricus > Andricus grossulariae. The sequence continues at coordinate 186,096,849 of JAABKJ010007545.1, read as the reverse complement.
GTCAACACTTACACCGTCCCTTCAATTTTCCCGATAATTTTCTTTCAAATTATTGATGTGTGGGTTCCAAGTTTCCAAAAAATGTTATAATGAGAGATTTTGACATTTTGCTTCACATCATTTGGGAAAATGTAATCCTTTGTTTCTTGTTGCTGAGTTAGGTTTGCAGTTTAAGGGTTCACGTAATGGCGCCTCTATTTCTGATATTGAACTGCAAACATACACTTTTTCTCACAATAAATCAACTAAATTTAGAATAGAAGACCATTTTTCTGAGCGTGTGCCAATCCAAGAACAAATTGTTATGTCAACATCTGATGGTGAAGTATTTGCAATATTGGAGAGTAATAATGCTGTTGCTGGAATGTACATGTGCGATTAGGGTGAAAAGACTATGAGACGGGTCAAAATAAACATGGAGAGCGGAGCGGTTATCCTATTGACCATTGAAGAAATCAAAGAAACTCCAGTACGTTTTAAGCGCCCAATCACAAAAGCCTTTTAAGTAGAGCGGGAAAACGAAGAGTAAACCTAACACCTTCACATTATTTATTAAATCAAAAAATGCACAGCTGAGAAATAATATCGTCAGGAAAGTTTTAATTAGAAATAACATTAATAATAAGAATTCTATATGTTCTGTTTTTCAAGGCTTCAATCTTTTATCAATGCCCTAGTCAGTCTTTCTCAGGAGCAAATAGAAAAGTTTCTCGTTTCCTTGTTTCTTACAAATAGTTAGTTTAGATATATAATGATCCACTTGTACACCTGGCGCAGAGGTGAAACTCACAGTATAACTGACATTAATGTTGCTTATGAGAGACTGAGACGTTTTGTTTAAACTGAAATTCAGCCATTGTCCTTTCGCGAAAAACTTTAAATGCTCTTCATGTAAAAAACATATTCACGTTGTCCAAATGCACAATTTTTTCGTTTGAAGACAACTTTTTTCTGTGCGTCAGCATTAGAAGTTTTCAACGAATAATCTTCACCCTATAACTTTCAATATCGACCTTCCGAATACCCCTTTATTGTGCCCTTTATTTTACAGAAGAGGTTGAGGCAAGTATATCACATATTTTTTGAACGATTCCAATATGTTTATACAATTGAATGCAATTTCTCTAAGTGAAGTATGGTCTCTTTTTCCTCAAAATAACCCCTGTAGATCAATGGAATCAAAAAATTGAAAATAATTTGCATGTGAATCTTTCCTTAAGTAGATAAATCAAACATAAGAGAGCAGTAATTTTAAGAAAAAAAGGACTTCACTTTTCTCAGGGCAATTGAATTCAATTCTCTGAAGAATGGAGGGTATACTTTCTGAAATAAAAAAATGCTGAATAATGAGCGACATAATGTTAGAGATTAAAAAGAAACTAGACTTTTCTCTAACTTTTCTGTATGAAAAGGAGTAAGTAAGTGATTATTAATTTTTTAAATGATCAAGAAAGATTTTGCAGAAATAGTATTTATCCAAACATTCGTTAATTGTGTCATCATTTGCAGAAAAGAAAAACTTCACGATTTGCAGGGGAGAAAATTGTTTTCACCAATTATTCTTTTTTCAAATAGCTGAATATCCTTAAAAAACATTACTTTCAACAGTTGTTCATTGTCTTTTTAATTCCAGAAAATAATAACTTTTCTAGCTTTACTAAGAGAAAAGATTGGTTTAACCATGTGAAATTCAAAAAAATAATAACCAAATATCCTTACAAAATATATTACTTTCAACACTTGATGATTGTGACATCAATTCCAGAAAAATAGTAGACATAACCTATTCTCATGCGTGCTATGTGTGTTTTATATATGTTTTTCTTGAGAAAATTTAGCTCCACTTAAACATTTTCTACTATCTGATCATTGACTGATTGACTGATCCCGTTAACCTGAACTTGAAAGTGAATCCTATCCATTCTCACTAATGTCAAGTTAACAGAACCACTAGCTAGTAATCAAGAAGTGGCGATCGGTTATTATAAGTCAATTTTTTTTGAGAAAAATGCGAGTAACAAATCCAGATTATTTACTTTTAACACTAAGTCGAAGAGACAGTCAGTCCACCATGGCAAGTAGACCAACGTAGCCTTTCATCACCCTCCACCCCCTTAAAACCACGTGGTTCATGGAAGGCTCCTTAGCGTTCGCAGCTGATAAGGTTCTTATGACAGAGTCAATCAAAAACTGAAGTCTGATTCAACTGAAAGATATCCATATGGTTAAGGCCCAAACAAAAATCATTTAACAAATTAATGAACAAACAAGTAATTGTTTCTGTGACATTTGAATATTTTTTTATAATTAAAGAGAATATTATGGGACTGTTTGCAAGACTATAAACAGAAAGATAGTGAGATCACTATTGTTGAAACTCATTTGGTATATTTAATAATAAGAACTGATTTATGAAATACGAATATCTTACAGGCACAATCTCGAGGAATATGTAAATTATGAGATAAGAATTATTAGAATAATCAATGTTCACACTGTGAACCAAATTCTTCACTAAAATAGTAATCTGTTTTTTCTTCGTGTAAAAAAAATGATTATCCTTGCAACTTTGCTCCTAATATGGACGGTTATTCTTAATAATATTGGTAAATATAATAATGTAATAATTCATCTATATTTCAAAAATTTTTTTTAAGGTTTCCAAAAATAACGATTTTCCGACGTAAGCCGCATTCTATCCCAATTGAGATCCGTCAAAAAACTTTGAAATTCCTGGAAATCATTAGAAATATTTCAATTATTTTAAAGGCCGTGGCTACGTGTACCGAAATTTTGGTATAAGTAGCCAGATTTTGTTTTGTACTAATAGAGGGAGCTAGAAAAGGTGCTATTTGTACTAAAATTTTGGTACGTATAGATGGATTTTTCCAGTACATGTAGACACTTCCTATTTTAGAATCTTGACTGATTTATCAGGACGCGCCCTAATTCATTTTATCTCTGTCCCAGTTGACTGATTTTGTGTCAAATAGATTGAAACAGATAACAACATTTTCGATCAGACTATAAATATGCAAAATTGTTACGAGGAAAATGCGACTGATAAGGAATCTTATGAAAAGTCCTGCAATTCCTGTATTAGCGATCTCTTTGGTGCGAAGAGATATGTTCCGTCCTATTCAGGGGTTTGAAAAGTTGCTCAATATTTGTTTGCCATTCCTAGGCGTTCGCTTGAAACAGTTAAAAATATGTCATGTTCAAAGGCCTGAAGACGCTGCGAAATCTTTTGAAATTATATTTGAATATTATAAAATCATTAAAAATTGTTTGGAATCTATATCTTCGTTGAAAGTGACTTGAATCACTTTTTTTGTTGGTACAGAATTCAATTAGAATTATATATATTTAAACAAGGTTTGGTTTATTTTGCTCTGCGATACCTTCTAACAGATTCACACGTGGTTATCAAATACAAATATCTCACAAGGACAAGCCCAAAGCAGATATCATTCACAAGATGAAAACTATATTATAAATGCAATATCTCACGGAAAGCATCTATGATAAAAAAAATACTACCAAGGATCTTTACGTTTCAGCACTCCCATTTCCAAAAATGATAAAATTTTGTAACTGTTTTTCTATCTGTTTGTATTTACGGAAAAGGTGGACGGTCAGTCTGAACATTAAGATGTTAGGATTAACTATATATTTGAGGGTCAACTATAGGAGAGCTTTCTAGGTGTCCAAAGCGACTATCCCCACAAGTTTGAAGCACTAGGTCCAAATCGATCATCTTAAAGAGTTGTCTTAATCATCTCGGACAGTCAACTCGGTTATCTCAAATGGATGATCTGAATATAGTAAAGGGTCTTCTATATATTCTCAAGTGATCGACCCGGACATATTGAAGGGTCGATTTGATTCTCCCATATCTTCTATATAGTAACATTATTCTTTATATAAGCATTACACAGCTCTACAAAAAAAAATCGGCAAAATTTTTCCTGGAGTCTGACTATGTCTATTATATGTTTTTGGCGTCGCTGAATCCAAATTCGGGGTCCGTTGGGCTCCATCACGTCAGATTTCGTCCATAACCTCAAAAAACATGAAAATTGCCTATTTCTGGTGAAACATGATTCGTACCTATGAAAAGTCGTCATATTGTATGTTTTCAAGGCCGCTGAATACGAATCTGAATTCGCCCTGGTTCTATGACGTCACGCTTCATCCTTAAACTCAAAGAAAAACGATGAATTGGCAATTTTATGTGAAACATGTATTTTTTCAATGCAGCACAATAACTAAGAATTCATACTCAGCGACCTCAAAAACATAGGATATGACCACTTTTTATAGGTACGAATGATGTTTCAATTTAAATCAGCGATTTTTATGTTTTTTGAGCCTAGGGACGAAATCTGACGTGATGGAGTGAAACGAACCCCGAGTTTGAATTTAGCGACCCCGAAAATATATTACAGACATAGTCAGACTACAGGGGCAATCTTCTCGATTTTTTGGTGAGGCTGTGTTATTTACTGCTAATTTTGAGCATTATTTGCATTTTTCTAACATCTGGATTATTCCTGGCAGCCTAAATTATTATTATGAGGGATACTTGTTCCTAAATTTAGTTGTATCGAACGTGACTCTTATGGATTTTATTTATAAGAAATTAGACTCTTTGTTGATTTGATGTGTGCTAGTCAGGAAATTAGTCTGGAGTCTGCATGGCGGCACCGATCCTGAGAGGACCATGAACATGAAACGAAATGCCCCATTATTAAGAACAATTATTAACAGAAGCTAAAATCGAATTGCCCTTGACTTGTTTATCATCAATCAGCATTACCTTGATATATCACAGATTGATATCAGTTTACATCATCTTTAAATTACTACCGTATTTGGAATTTATCAATTTTCGTTTTTTTTTTTTCATATGAAAATTACGCATTTTATTTCTCGTGGCCAGGATTTATCATCGCTAAGTATGTTTTTTCTCTTCTCTCTCTCTCTCTTTCTCTTTGTGGAACAACTAGGATTCCATTCACTCATTAATGTTACTAAATCAAACTAGATTTCGTGCAAACCCTCGAGTCATGTTTTCTATTCTACGAAATAACGTCTCATTTTCCTAACTATCAAAAACTGTACAAAATTCTATTTAGGTCTTATTTTGTTGCCTATTAATTTATTATTATTGATTGCTGTATCTATAATTGGGCATTGATTATTCAACTCGTGATAAAATTATTCTCACCGAAGACGACGCACTATTGGATATGCATTCGTATTGTGACGGGGTAAAAATTCTATTAGGTGGTTTTACATTTCACAAAACACATCATGTATTAATTAATACAGAGGTTCAGATGCCTAAGGGGCACAACCATCTTAACTATGACTTGCACAGGATATAGCAGAAACCCATAATAGAGTGCAGAAAGTACGGCAGGTATGATGAAACATCCTTGCATGTATTATGTCCGTGCGTGGCATCAGCAAGTCTCAAGCCCCACTTTATGGGACTTGATGGAATTATAACCCGATTAGTGAACGACATACTGGACTTCAACAAGAGGACTGGATTTAACTACTGAGAGCAAATAGTTTAGGGGAAATAGTCAGGGGGCTGCTTTCGGGCTTCTCGTCCGCCTTTGAACTAAACTAAACTGAAAATAATGTTAACAATATTCTCACTGATGGATTTTACTCTAAACGCATGTCTCAAATTTCGCTTACTTCGAAAATGGGCATCTGATCCGTCGCAGAAGGTCAAAACAAGTAAAAACAAGGTGATGGTATTACCCATCCGAAAAGGATATTCAGAATATCCTAATAGTAAGTCTGAACTTCTTCTAGCAGTACGAATAGCCATGAAATAAGAGTCTCTCTGAGTATGTCGTAAAATTATAAAAGCTCCTTTCGACCATATAGAAGATCTCACTGACTCTTAATGTTGAATCTCTAATTGAGACCCACGAAGATCAAGTTCGTTAAGCAGATATTTCCGATGGAAATGATAAAATTCAGAGCATTTTGGAAATTAGAAACAAATTTATTTCACGGCTGTCTTAATGAAATTTCACGATTCGAAAAAAATTCAAAAAGTTATATTATTTTCAAAATTATGCAAATTTTGCACAGATCCACAAGTTTTTAAGCGCTTTTTTCAGCAGCTTTCAACAAGATTTAAAAATTATTTTCATCACATTTTTCGATTGGCAGAAAACTTAAAATGCTCCTTTAATGTTTTCTACCTCTTTTCGCTCGTTTCTCCAAAGGAAATATAATTGAATCTGTTCACAAAATAAAAAAAATGTTTGGGCAATGCACCAATTACAGATGTAGCATAGTCGAGATGTGGGAGTTCACGCTTCTCAAGTCTCCCGGAAGGACCTCCATTTATATTCAAATATTACGACAATCATTGTAAAGAATCAAGCGTCTTTGTCAAATAAGTAAATTACTTGAAAAAAGTGGATTTAGTATTTATTTAAATACAACATCAGATGATTGGAGGAGACTTTGATCAAGTCTCTATTTCTCGAGAACTTAGATCCAGAAGTGGTGCATAAATCATTTTTTTTTCTGAACCACTTGTCGATTATGGATTGGGAGAACATGTTTTAGGTAATATCAAAATTAAACTTCATAATTATATCAAATTATTACAATATTTCAAATATTGACTAATGCAGGGATTTCGTTAGTTTCAGCATTAGGTAATTACTAACCTTTTCTTTTTTGAATGAAGGAAACCAGAAAAAAGTTTTGTTGTAGGGTCAGTACACGTTATTGCATACAAAAGAAATTTCGGCCCTAAAGTATTTTCAAAAATTTTCCAAATTACGGAAGGTACGTCATGTTGAATTTTGGTGTTACATTTTTTTGAATTACCTATATTTCTGGAAACGCTGGTTGGATTTTGATCAAATTCGGACATGTTAGAGTTGAAATAATATATTTGAAGAATATGATAAATTAATAAAAAAAATTTTTTTGCTTGGAAAAAAGTGAAAAAAAAATTTGATTTAATTTTTCGTGAATTACTCCCCTTTCAATTTTCTTAAAATAACGATACAATGATTTCTTGTGAAATCACCTTTCGTTTGAGAAAAAATTCATGGAGACTCTTATAGGTCCCAAGATATCGTCATTTTAGCGAGACTGTGCGCCGCACAGTGGGACGAAATAAAAAAACGTGGTTCCAAATAACTTGTAGCTGGCAATTTTTAACCAATTTTGGATTTTTTTTTTTTAATTCAGCATTTAATTTTGAAGAGAGTTATGTGGCTTGATTTTTTAATTGTATTTTGTTTAAACTTTTATTCAAATGCAAAGTGTGAAGAAAAAGTAGATTTTTTAGTTTTTTATGTTCATCTTCGTGAAAAAATTTTTGTTATGGTCAGCATTGCCAGACTTTAATCGCGGGGATATTTCGAAGCGAAGAAAAAAATTATATTGCTAACATAATTTTTATAAACAAATTAACTTAACAAATAGTCTACACTATGAATTCTTCGTTTGCAAAGTAAATGTATGCGTTAAAATTACTTGCTTTTATTGGAAAAATAATACCCGATGATAAAAATTTGACATTCGATATTATTTATCAATTTTATAAACAAATTATATAAACAAATGCCTAATGTTGACATTTAAAGGCAGAAAGAAATCGTTCTTTCTCTTAACTGGGCTGGAAGCGGCCACATTACGCCTGCTTCACGTGCATGCAATGGCGCGTTTTCAAGAGGGGTCGGACAAAAAATATATTTTGCACTTGAGACAAAAATAAATTTGACGCGTTCCGCCAAAAAAATTTGTGAACATAATAATGGGGGCAGCTACCCCTAACACATTATAGTTGGTGTCTATTATAATATATACTTTCTATACACAAAGACAATTGAGAAAATAGTTTTATAACGAAGGAAGTAAAATAGAGTCTATCCAAAATAAATAAAAAAATTAGGCGGGGACAATCCACCCCCTAATTATGTTGACAATTGCAAAATAAGTCTAAAATCGAGAAAAACAATTTTGTAGAAAGTACGTGTTGCACAAAAAAAAAGAGCAGGAAGGTATTTATGGATTTTCAAGAAAAAAGGAGCACTGAAGAGGGTAACTACCGCTTAACTATTTTTATAAGAAAAGAATCATTAGAGTCATAGAAAAGTATACATATTTTATAAACACAAATAGTACGTTCAGGTCAAATTCACAATCTTTTGAGGTCCAGACAGTATATCGAAGATTTATTCTTCAAACTTTGAACAAGAATGATATTCGTCAAAAAAGAGTTTGAAACCGGATTTTCGAATTTACCTGGTATTTCTGCAATATGTTATATTATATCATGCACCAAAGACTGAAGCTCAATAATATTATTTCTGACATGTAATTTGATATCGTAATTCATCAAAATAACAGAATCGGAAAAGTGACGCACCTAATTTTTCCAAATCCTGGACCCACATAAATCTAAGGGTTGAATTTTTCCTGTTGTTCCTGTTGAAATAATTTCAAAATTTACAATTTTATTGGAGGGTAAGGCTTCTTCTTATAAAGTTGGGTAATGACCAGTCCATGAATCAAGGAGTAAAACGCTATTTGGTCCTACATTTCGAAAATAAATTTCCTCCAGCCAAGTCTGGAAGTGATCTGCAAATAATAAAACCAATTATCATTGCTTTCATACCATTTTTAATAGAAGTAGATCATGCAATGTGACCTGAGGTAAGTTTTTCCGATTATGCAGCATCTACATTCCCATTACTCGGTCTAAATGATGTCCTGTCTATAATTGGTACAAATTTTTTACTTGGTTCTTTTATAGCTAGAAATAGAGGTGAAAGAAGTTTTCCTTCAGCAGATATTAGTGATTGGATAGTGTATCTGTGGGTCGCGGACGAAATAGACTAGACAACGCACTCCACCTTTTTTTCTTCTTCAATAGCCAAAGTGCTCCCGGAATGAATTTCCGATTGAAACCCACTTTGATCCGAATCATAAACATTCTGTGCTCCAAAATTTGCTTTCTCTTGCTTCATACTGGCTACAAATGCATCTGCCTCCACTTTTATCTCATCGACATTTTCCAAAGTCTTTCCGGTAACAAAGTTGTATATTTTTCTGGAAACTATTCTGCATTTGCTCTTAAATTTAGCAGACTATGTAAAAAAGCGCGGAAGTGTAAATCTCAACCCGAATCCGCCTACGGGGTCATACATGGTACGGCGAGCAGTGGTGCATGAAAAACAGCTTATCCTGGTCTTTCACATTTAAATTTCGCACAAAATCGTTGTATACTATTCAGGGAGGTTACCCAAATAATGTTAGGCTACTGTTTAATGCAAATTGGCAAGCTTGAGCTGCGGAGGGTATTCCCCATTTCAGCATTCGTTTATGGAAAAAAAAATTTTGGGCGGATTCGGGTTAATGGCTAAACTTTTTTGTTTGTAATGCCCATCTGCGTATGTCTTTATCGTGAAAAATTAGCCCGTTATCGAGTGCTTTTTTGAACTTTTCTAATGCAATGTCACATATCCTAGCAACTTTTTCTCTATAAGTACCGCCTTTATGGAGAGTATGGATCCGACGTCTCAAATGTTTTGCTAAAAGAACTTTTCTGAATTTTTGCTGTACACTCTCAAGACTTAAATTTTTCTTCTTTCCGCTTCTCCAGTATTCGACTGCTCTTATATTATAGTCTTATAATATTTCTTCCTTATATTTTGTGCATCTATCCGTAAATGAAAAAGGCGAATCAGGAACATAGTGTTGAACATCATCCTCTATGATTTGTGCATCTGCATTTTTCAAAGGTTTTCGAAAATCTAAGGAATCTCAAATCATCATCTCCACCCCGTTATATTCTCCCATGACATCCAACAAAATTGCTTCAAAATGATTCTTTTTTAATTCAATTTCCTTAACTTTTTTCGAAGTTTCTTTTATATTTAATATTTGCAATGTAGCAAACAGTAAATGTATAACATTCAAAGGATTCATTCACCTTAATTTTCAAACCTGTAGAAAGGTTGAAAAGTTTTGTTTGAAGGCAACAGTGAATATCAAAATGTAAGTGAAAAATCTTAATTGAATTTTCAAACGTATACATTTGGACGCGATCAAAGAATTTTTATATTTTTGGAAGATTTTTCCACATCAGGAGACAACCCGAAAAATTTTACCAGAAAATCGAAGTTTTCCATGGTCAAACATATATTATCGGGTTGTCGTCGCCATGGCTAACGATTTTAAACTTACTCGGAAAAAAAGAAATTTAAAAAAAAAATCCAGTATCAGAAACGAAAAACTTGCAAAAAAGAGAGGTCTATTTAATTTTCTTTCTCAAAAGTATTTTTACCACAGTAAATTCAATTTTAATGTAGATAAACGCGGTTAGTTTTTTTGTCGCAAGAAACAAGTTTAAATCTTCCAAAGATTACTTTGAACTAGAGTGTTAAGTAAATAATTTTGAATAGAAATGTTCTGCAAACATCTTTGTTTTATTTTATGGAAAAACAACATCCATTATAAAAGAAGTAAGGTAGTTTATTCTGTCAAATTTGGTTGAAAACGCTTTTTTATGTAATAATGTAGATAAAAATGTAAGCAAAAATGTCCATATTATGTCGAGTGGTCACCCTCTTGAACTGTTATTGTCAATTTTTGCAATTGAATGAATTGTTGCTTAAAAGAAGTTGCTTAAAATTCGGAAATGCAAAATGGCCCAAGAAGGGTACCTAACCTTATTACAGATTTTTCATGTATAATATCGAAATTAGAAAATTTATTTGTCACCTTAACGTCCTGTTTCATGATTTTTGGTTTATTCTGCGATTCCTATCAAGTTTGTTGGTCTTCGATTTTTTGGGTTAGGGATTCTGATGTTCCTGGTTTTCTGGATAAATGTGATTGTAGTGACCGGTTCGATAGAATTCGGGAAAAGATAAAATTTATCACAGGATGTACAATAATAGAATCGCTGACAACGAATAATTTGCTAAAAGTGTAAATTTTGAAATTATTCCAACAGTAACAACAGGAAAGATTCATTATTCGTTGTCAGCTATTCTATTATTATACCTTCTGTGATAAATTTTATCTGGCTACAAAAACAAGCTGATTCATTTACAACAGATCGCATACCTCAAAATTAAACTTTGAAAATGATGCGCACAAGATTTAATTATAAGCGTTAATATGTGAAGCAATTTAGGGGTAATTACCACCTTAAATGGTCTTTTTTCTTTAAAATAAACAAATACCTTCATACTCTTTTTTATGTGCAACGCGTATTTTCTTGGGATTTTATTGCTCGATTTTAGACTTATTTTGAATTTTCTTACATAGTTGGGATGTGTTTTACCACCACCTAACTTGAAATTATGTGAGAATGGTCTATCTCCTCGATTTTGTTATGAGAAAATTACATTATTCATATTTTATCACGAGGAAACTTTTCCAGAAGGTTTGGTCGAAATCAATTTTGTTTTTATACACAAAACTATACAATCGACACTTGCGACGCCTATCTTTGAGGGGCTGCTTCACCCCCTTAAATTGTTTTTCCGCAGATGAAAAAAAATACGTGTCGCTTATTTTTTTAAGTACTACAACATATATCAGGGAGAATCACATCGGCAAGGGACAGCTGGAGTACCTTCCTTGTTAGAACAACAATATGTTGGAATAAAATTAAATAAGAGTAACTTTCAAACAATTGTTTTAATTCGGAAGTATTGCATAACTTTTCTATTCAAATTGTACTTCAATTGAATTCAGAGGCCGTAAATGTCCGTGAGGGGATGATGCTTGGACCATTTTCTGGTGATGGTGGAGGTGGAGGTGGTCCTGGTCTCGGGGATGATGGTCGGGCCGGACTCTTATGCCAATGGTCTTGATATTTTCCTAAGGGTTTAGGAATTGCTAGCTGACGTGTGTTATCTGGATTTATAACATAAAGAGCTTGGCCTTTGATAACTGCTGGTGGATGCATTTCAGGTCCGAGTTTTTCTCGAGAAATTTCTCGATGTTCTTGATTACTTAGTTCGTGTAGTCGTCGTCGGAGCTCTTCATAATGTATTCGCAAAAGTGGTCCAACACCTCCAACTACGGGAAAGAGTAACTCCGCATCTAATTTTGTATAAAAAGAGAGGAAATTCATTAAGTTCCTTTATGGGAAAATAGCTCTCAATAATTGTAATAACTTTGAATAATTGTTCAATATTTTTGTTTTTCATTTGTCCTTCAAGAAGTTATTTACAGAGAATGGAAAACCTTGTAATATGCTGAAGTGATAAGATGCGCTTTTTAGCAATTCTCAAGAAAAACTGATTGAAAAATATCACGCACGTTACATGGACCGCGATATGAACGTAATTTTCGAAATAAATTATATTTTAGAAATATCCTAAAAAAAAGCAGGAAGAAAGAATCGAGGTAATAACCTATTACTTTAAGGAGTATGAAGCCAAACAAAATAACGTAGGGCGTAGATTCTATTCATTGAAAGATAAAGAGAAAGCCTAAGATTTCTGTGTGATTCTGATGCTAATTCAAATAGCAATTAAAAACATCAATAGTGTTAAATTTAGGCATTGACACTCAAAGCATTTAAGACTGCTCAAATCCTTCAAGATTTTATAATATTTTAAATATTATGACGCAAAGAAAGAATGGTTGGTAGTCATATATTATTGATAAAAAATAGAATTATGAAACTATCAAAATTGAAAATTTGATAAATTCAATATATTATATTATACTTACATTTAAAATTAAGAAAAACAACAAATACGAGGAGTAATATGCCAATGTCGGTCTTCATTCTTGAAGAATTTTGTTCGTATTTGATTATTTTTACATATGGACAAAACTTGTGTCGTAAGTTTTCTCAACTCCTAAGGCTTTATTGAAACAGTTGTAAATTTTAATAATTATAAATTATTCACATCTAAAAATCACACTTGCATGTATAAGAATGATCTGATAACGATTTAGTATATATGTGTATAGTAATGAAAACAAGGAAACGCTTATCAATCACCGCTTACGAAATTCTTCGAAAATGAATACCGTCATTAGCATTCTACTTCTTATATTTATTTTTTACCTCAAGTTTGGAAGTATAATATAATATGAATATTATCATTAAACACTGAGTAAGTCCACTGATCCTCCGCCCTTCGATTGTCGAAAATGCAATATGCGACTGCAAAAGTCGTTTCAAGTTTTTAATTATAATTGTAATTCTGAAAATCTGAATCGATGCATGTAGAATGCAGATTGCAGATCCAGAGATACATGAGGACAATATTGTATATAGTCCAACAATAAACAGAAACGTGTCGTTCATTTTGACTTTCTGAATCAAAATTTTGTATACGATTACATAGCGACTAGTAATAATAACTCCTTAGATGTTGTCCATATAAATATTTGTAAAATGTTTTTTACAGGCTTTACATGTTCATAATATTAATTTTCTTATTCAATATCCTCAAGCTAGAATTAGACGGGGAGGACCACTACTAAAGCAAGTTCAAAAATGGAAACGTTCTAATTGCAATAGGTTTTATTTTAAGGATTTCAAAATAAACATCTTACAATGAAACATTCAAAATGGCAAAGTCATTATATACAAGTAATTATAATTGATTTCGTAAGTATTTCTACTAGTCACCAGTAAAAAATTACTTGTTGTCAGTAAAATTGTTATTAATTTTTTTTTCGTAGAGAATGTCTAACTGAATTAGTAACAAGTTTACTGCTGCTTTTAATTTTACACTACTTTACAAATACGCACTTATTAATTCAGATGTACAGAGTATGTATTAAAAATTGTTATCTTCTCAAACAACAGAATACCAAATTGCAAATAAATGCCAAAGAAATATTAATCTGTTATCGCTAGAATTTTTGTTTTATTAAGTTTCAGTCACTTGTGAAAATAATAAGTATAAGAACTCGAAGCATATACATTCAAAATTTGAAAAATCTTCATTTTGTAGAAATAAATTAATTTTTTCATCTAAAAATGGTAAAAATGTTGAAAGTTTACTGTTTGACTTAAATTCTTTCTTGCACTCTAGGTGCTTCATATTATCATTAAAATCAACCTTTGATGTACTTTCTACTAATAATTCTAAGGATCTTTATAACTCTGCAGTTGTTATGCAGATTTTCTTTCCCAGATTTTCATCTTGCATTCATTAATAAACCTGAGAAAATAAACCAAAGTTCTTAGCCTTTTTTGGGGAAGAGTTGCCTTCTATGATTTTCAAGAGAATATCGTTAGGAGGCTCTGAAATAACATTTGCCTTGATAGATTCTTTTTCTTCATTGTGAATTTCAGTTTCAATATCTGTGCCAACCTTAAATTCATTCCTTAATATGATCTTCGAACGTTTCTCTTCCATATAATCAGGTTGTCAAATAGCAACTGGAGCACCTGAAGATACTGGATCTGCTGGATTCTCTGCACCTATAGATGGGAACTTCTTGACGTAAAATGCGGCTACGGTATACTATGGTGGAGGTAACTGTCATAGAACTCTCTTGTCAAGGAGGTATTGGCATTAGCTTTTTACCTTTGCTTCCTTGACCTGTTCTTCCAGACATGAGGCATCTAGATTGAGTAATGCACTTTCCTCACTTCTGATGTTAAGATTAAGGGCAAGGGTCTCGGCCGCCTGCTCGGTGGCTTTGTAAAGAAACGCTCCTTCGCCAATCATCTCGTGATTCCTGACCATTTTTAGGAGAGGATTTCTTCAATTTGCGATGATGTGAGCTGTACCCAGGATAATTCGGTCATAAAAGCATTGGAGATTTAGATTTCCACTCAGGCACGCCTAGGTATAGATAGGTCTCTCCAGTGTTAAGGTGTCTAATAAGACTCATACCCACGAGCTCAAGGTCCCCGAGAACGCCAGTAATTCGTCCTTGCTCAAGACGAATCTTCGTGCACTTTTCCGATCTCCAAATTCCATACCAATCTCTCTTGTGTACCACTCGACGCTCGCCTCGACGACACTTAAAGCACTCTGCAGCTGGCTTGAACTGGAATCTTCAGGTCATCCATATAAAATAGATGAGTGACCTTATGCTTGAAAAAGGCCCCTCCGAGAGGTGACGCTGTTCGTTATGACACAATAATTATCAGATGAGATAGTGAATCTAGTTTTCCAAGGGGGCATTAATGTCTCTATGCATGTGGCTATATGTGGATAAACCTTCAAACTTTCGAACAGACAGATGATAAGTCTGTGAGAGGTCAAATCAAAAGCTTTCCGGTAGTCAATCCAGGCCATCGACAGGCAGCGCTGGCGGACTGCTGCGATTTCTAAGATGCACCTGCCAATTAGCAGGTTCTCTTGGCAGTCTGCTAATCATTTCTTAAAGCCACGTTGTTCGTACATCTCTCCCCACACAGGTCCAATTCTCCAAACAATCATGTTGTTCAGGATAGTGATTGGCCTGTAGTTCCTCGTGCTGGACAAGCCGACTTTCTTCGGTTTGACTAGTGTGTCCTAATATCAGCCACTACGAAATGGGCGTCTGCGACTGTAAATATGAGGTGAAGATGCTGGCCAGAGCTTGGTGTGTAAAATTGAACTTCCTCCACCAGAATTTCATGATACGATCTGGTCCTGCAGCGAAGACATTCGTCATGCCCCTTAGTGCTTTCTTCATCTCCTTGGTAGTGATTGATGTACATTCTTTCTCAGATGTTATGAAATTGTCGCAAAACTCCTAAAAGCGTATGACATTCTGAGTCTTTTCCTTCAATTGTAGTTGGACCTCGCAAACCTCTTTTCAAAAAGTTCCCACCTCGTTGGGCTTGGACAGATAACCCACCTTTCTCTTCTGTATTCTTCTCCTTGCGTAAGAAAACACCCGTGCTTTGCCAACAATGTGCTGCTTAATTGTCTGCAACGTTTGAAACTTTAGGTACATACATTCAAAATTGCTCAATCATGAAGTGAACTGTGGACAGTCAATATCCTTAAATATCGGTATACAACAAGAAAATGGCAATAATAAATTTAAGTTTGATATTTAAGAACTTTTCAATTGAAACGATTATTTCTAAATTAGTTTGAATGAGTCATTAGAGTACGACGCACAAGAAAGGCTTTTCAAATACATAAAACTCTTATCATAGAGTAAACAATTTGTCAGGTTTTGCGCACAACAATCGAATTTTGATGTATCATTCTATGTCCTTTGAATTTATATACTCTTGAGAGATGAGATCATCTGAGTTGTTGTATTTTCAGTATTATTCATTTCATATGCCTATACAATTTTGGATTTTACCAGAAAAATGGACGCTTTCGGCAATTTTTGACCGTCTATGTAATCTATAGAAATTTTTTGCCAACATTGGAGCCACCCTCACTATAAGGTATCATTATTCACCTTTCAAACTGTGTTTGGTTTGTTCTGATTGGATATTTTCTGATTTAGTTATAGTTATAGTACAATAGAGTTATACTGCGGAAGGATGTCTTGCAGCACGTGGTGGATAGAGAATTAGCAAAGAAGGGTTCGAAAGTGTACGCGTTTTTTGTGGATCTCAAAGGCGCATTGCCTTCGGTGGATAGGGGCAGGTTGTGGGAGGCGATGGAGGATAAGGGTGTGAAAAGAGGCCAAATCGAGAGAGTAAGGGAAGTATATGACGAGACGAAAGATAGGGTGAGAGGAGAGAATGGAATTTCGGGGGGTTTCTTGAAAAATAGAGGATTAAAGCAAGGATTTCCGCTTAGCACAACGCTTTTTGCGGTTTTAATCGCGGATATGAAAGGTAAGCTAGTGGCCGGAGTAGTAGGCGGAGTTAGAGCAGAAGGGCTTAGGATATGGTCACTCGCGTATGCAGATGACATAGTGCTTCTAGCAAAGAGCGAGGAGGCTTTAAGGAGATGATGAACAGATTCAGAAGATACCCGTGAAGGAATAGGTTGGAGTTGAATGCGGAAAAGTCCAAGGTTATGGTGTTTAGGAAAGGAGGTGTAAGAGACAAGGGGGTGAGTGGAAGTGGGAGGGAAAGGCGGTGAAGAAGGTGAAAGAGTTTATGTAGCTGGGCTTCCTGTTTCGGAGGAATGGGGGAATGGACGGTCATATAAAAGAGAGAGTGAGAAGTGCAAATGTAATCATGAGGCAGGTGCGGGGACTGGAAAAGAAGGTATTCGCAGATGATTTTGGAAAGAGAATGAAATTGTTCGAATCGCTAATGATGAGTGTCTTATTTTATGGTGTAGAGGTGTTGGAGTGTAAGGAAAGTGAGGAAGTAAATAGGATTCAGGAGAGATATGTAAAGTGGACACTGAGGTTTGCAAGGAGTACGTCTAATTATATTGTCTGGAGGTAGACAAGGAGAACGATTTTAGGGATTATAACAGGGAGACGGACGTGTAAATATGAGACGGAATTTTCGGAAGAGAGGAGAAGTAAGCTGGTCTGAGAATGTTGGTGGGAGAAGGAAAACAGGAGAGGGGGTGCGAAGATGGAGGTTGCTAGGGGAAGGTATTTTAGAACGAATGGACTACATATGGATGAAGTGAAAAGGGTGCACGAGGAAGGAGGGTAGATCTATGGTATGGTTGAGAAAAACAACATGGAGAGAGAAAGAGAGAAGGCAGCAGGGGAGGGGTGAATAAGGGTGTCAAGGTTTAGAAGGAACTATGAGTGGAAAGGAGTTGGATAAGCATGGAGGTATTCATGCTTGAAAGGGGTGACGAAATGTCAGTAACATGGGTGAAGAGGGTGTTGTGTAAGATGGAGAAGAAAAAAAAAGGAAGGAAGAAGCGGAATGGAGAAGGAAAGATTGTAAATAAGAGAATAAGTAGAGATAATTGAAATGTAAATATTGAAAATAGTACATAAGTATTAGGTATTAGCCACGGAGTCAGAGTTTGGTAATGCGAGGTAAAGCAAAAGAGTAGGCAAG